>SDEE01000696.1:0-25750 GCA_004126415.1 Candolleomyces aberdarensis
GTTTGCAGAAATACATTCCGTATCCCATTCACATTTCTGATTACCAAAACGAACAGTCTTGACCCCTCCATCCGCATCACATACGACCCACGCGCCAAGAAGGCCTCTCGGTCCGGCATTATCTCAAAGACATATTCAACAGTCTTCACTCAACGCATCTCTTTTCACAACACCAAATCCATCGCGGTGGATAACCTGAAGATTATCGACCGCATTCCAGTCTCCGAGGACTCCCAGATCACTGTCAAACTGACCTCCCCTGTACTNCCCCCCCAACTCGAATCTGCAGGAAGCAGTATGAATCTGAGCGCAATCACAGGCACACTCACGAAACGCGTCAAGCTGGCAGACGGAGTGGTGGCTTAGTGGTATGGTGCAAAAGAGGAGACGACTAATGCGGAGTATCTTGGAAAGGATGGGAAGGTGCAATGGGTGTGTTCTCTGCCGTCCCAGAAGAAGATGGACTTGACCTTGGAGTGGGAGGTATCTGTTCAGAAAGAAGTAGTCGTCGTCTGTCTTTGACTGAACACAAGATTGCACACCGTATATACCTCATTCATTTCCGACACTTCTGTTCTCGCCTAGTCATTGTATAGTAGAAGCACGATCTCAATCTATTGGTTCTAATCGAGTGTACATAGAAATCGAAGGAGTGGAAGGATCTTTCCAGAAAGATCAAGATGTATCATAAATACTGAGATAGGGCTCTAAGGACGATAGACACGCATCGCCGCAAAGTCGAAGTATGCCTCCTTGAAAGCAGCAGGGTTGTTGTTGACAAGGTCAACGCAGTTTCCAGGGCACCCAGATTGACCGAACACGCTACCAGCCCAGTCACCACCTGTAAGTTTACGAAAGGAGGAGCGATCGTCAGTAAAAGAACGAGACAGAGAAGGCGCTGGAGGCTTACAGAGAGTCAAGTTGATGATGATGTTGTGGGCCGCGAAGTGCTGATCCATGTTGCAGTTGGTGTCGGGAAAGAAAGCGGTGGGAGTACCCCAAGTATCAGGTCGCACAGAGCCTGACCCTCCCTGACCTCACGAGGAACGCTGCTGTCATTACGAGCCCAGAACCAGACCTTAGGAAGTTGGACGAGCGTTCAACAGCGTACCAGCCTCCTCCGTTCTGGTTGAACGCGGGACCGTAGCTCTGGGGCGTATTGAACTTGACTGGGCAGCCGATGTTGGAGTTAATAGTAGCATCGCAGTTCTCGAGGACTTGTGTGCTAAATCGGACAATAGCGTTAGAATAACGGATATTGTGAAAAGGTAAAACAATAGACGTACTCAAGCTGACCACCTCGGTTGGCAGGCATAACACAACCAGGATCGGTATGGAGAGTAGCAACGTTAGGACCCTCGTCGTTGACGCCCTCGAGAATGTCGAATTCACCACCGAAAGGCCAGTTGAAGGGATCAACCTCCCAGACCGCGGGCCAGGTACCACATCCCTGGGGCATATGGCGAATATCGAATCTGTAAACCGAAGGACGGTCAGTATTGGTCACGAACCGCAGAGCGTGTGGTAGCAATAGACACTTACACAGCAACATGCTCCTTGTAGTTATTCTTGGACCTGAGACGAACTGAATCACGACCGGGTCCGTCCGCTCTAAGGACAGTCGAGCTATCGGGACGAAGGATGAACGTATCCCCAGCGCCGAAGGTGAGATTCTTAGACTTTGCAGTGGCACCATCAACGTAATTCCTATCGGAACGTCAGTACTCGGACAAAGAAAAGAATTAGGGACAAAGGATTCGGAATGACATACACTCGGCGCTTCGAGCCCACCGAATAGATGCGGCTGATTGTCCCTGCTTGGATCTGATGGTACAGCTAGCCTGAGCGAGGAGGTGTCGGCCCAGTGGCCGGTTGACCCGGCATCATCAATGACATCGTGGCGAACCATACATCATTTCAACAGCAAAACTCAGATGATCGACAGAAAACTAACAATTTGGGTGCCCCAGGCACATCCGCTGGAAATATATACAGATGATAGCAAAGAAGAGTCAAGCCGGAATACACACACACACGAGAGAATACAATAAATAAAAGCTGAAAGGAAGGTGCACGATAAGATGTTTTACCAAGTGCCAAAAACAACGGTACTCGAGTCTGAGGTGTCCACCCTGCTGAGAATGTTGCCGATGTAGGCCCACTGTTAGATCCAGCAATAAAATTTAGTGATTCTTCCGAGAAACCTGAACATAAGTGAGGATGCTTACGTTGATCCATCCTCCGTCTCCTGTTTTCACAAAGGTCCCGGACTTGAACCAGTAAATGTCGTATCTGATAAGAGATGTTAACGTCTGGGTTTAATTTGGAGAGAATGTAGCTCTCATACACAATCGTTCCAAGGAGAATAGGGAACTCCGCATGGTCATGATCCCAATCCTCGCCTTGAACGCCGTCAAATTGGATCGAGTGCGCAACGTGGCAAATGACCCAATTCCAACCCGGGTATTGCTTCGCGGCATTTTCGACAAAGTCGCGAGTGTAGTCTTCGCGGGCCTAAAAATCGTTYAGGCAGTAAGATGATGAGAAACAGGAATGAGCCCTTATAGTACTTACTCCTTTCTCATCGGCAATTTTCCCCAAAACGTATCCCACAAGCTGGACGATGCCTTCAACGATGAGGCCAGAAACAATTGGTCCCTGGCGAGCAACTAGATTGGCATCGGTCGTGCCGTCGCCATCCCTTCGATAGTTTCCTCCTGGAAATATGGTAGCGGGGAAAGTGATAGGTTCACCCTCTCCGCCCCCGACAGTGAGCATGGTGATCGGAGGGGTAGGTCCCTCGGAGGATTGCGGCGCGGGGAAGCCTGCGACACACATCGAAAACACCAGGAGCGACAGCAAGAAGGTTATAAACCGCATCGTTGTAGAGGGATGTGTTAGAAGTATCTGTGACTAGAGGCAGGTTTGGATTTGAGACGCGTCTTCGTGCGCTATATATCCAAACTATGGATTTGCCTCATGTCGTTCATGTCCCATCTTTTCCATCATCTGTGCACCATATTTGCTACCCCTCACCAAGGGGTTGCACAAAATCCCGCATGTGACACTACAATACAAATCAACTGGGAGCCTAGGCATAGGTCGGCCATTAAGGAGAAAGGTAGTGTTTCAGGACGGGCGTGTACACCGCCCAATAAAGCTAGAAGAACCGGCAGGTTGGACAGTAGGGACAGGGGATAATCCGCATTCTCTCTCATGATTCACACTCCTCGCCCTAGAAGCAAGTTAATACCATCTGAACATGACACGGAAAGTCCAGGACCATAGCTGCGATCAAAGACGATAGAGTATGAATGCTAGGGACCCCTCAAATCGAGGCCATCAGCTACAATATGGCGATATTTGTCATATCCTTGACGCACATATTTGAGCTCAGTCGAGGGTTGATGAACTGAAATCAATAGCATCGTTTGTGTCTCGTGCCGCAGACAAACGTTGAATCGTCAAAGCAACCTTCAGCAATGACATGGTTCTTACCCAATCCTCGCCCCTATGCTCGACGTGGCAAATCACCCAATTCAAACCCGGGTATTCCTTCATAGCATTTTCGACAAACTCGCGAGTGTAATCTGAGTGGGCCTAGAATAACTCAAATTGTAAGACGATGCGCAGGCAGTAGCGGAAAGCTGAAATGTRYCACGGACTCCCTTGTCTTCGTTAATACGGCCTAAAGCATAGTTCACGATGACACCTCCCACGCTTTGACGGGAAGATAGGTCAATACTATCACTACGAGTACACACCGGCCACATCTTCGGGACACTGGTCAATTGGATGTCACACCTGCCAAACAAGGTATGTCAAATTATATCTTCATACGGCAGGAACTCAGAACGTACTGACTGAGCGTTCCGACTTGTTTGTCACGCTCCCTCGAAAGCGTGACAAAAATCCGAATTCTCGACACCTCCCCCTTCTTCATTTTCCGCGCAAGGAAGAGGTACATCATAGTCTTTGAGATCTCAGAGCATTGATCGGTTTGAAGTGGAATAAGTGCCCAGAAACCACAGATATTGGGCTGTTCTGATTGAGGGGTGTGCCGAAGATGTGGGTAATGATCGTATCAGCGGTGTTGGCGCCACCCCTGTTTGAGATAGCCGTGACCGGTACGGGAGCAAGGTTCGCCCCCTCCCCCAATGGTAAAAATGATGGTAGAAGGCGTAGCTCCCTCGGAGGGTTGTGGCATGGGGAACCCAACGACACAGGTTGAGAACGCTAGGAGAGAGCGTAAGAAGGTTTTGTGTGTGTAGGATTATGCTTGCTGAGAACTTGCATATTGGCGCGCTATATTGCGAATTCGCCTCATGTCATCTTTCATCTCTCATGTTTGGCAACACCTGCCCAATAAAATTTTTTGCATCTTAAGTCACACCCGATACATTTGCCTGCACCCGAGGCACACCAAAGGGTTCGTTCATGATCAGGCAGCCAGACTAGGCATGTTGGATTGCAATACAGCCAACGCTGCGAACCTCGGAATAGGTAGTTTGATCGGCTGAAGTACAATGTTTCGAGAGAGACGCACACTTAGCCCAAGCAAAGAAGAGCCCCTGCCAGTCAGGCGCCGCCTAGTGGAAAGGTTCAAGCTAGCGACAGACCGACGTAACCTATCACCAGATTTGACCAACTCGGCTTACCTAGCTGACTTAGTTGTCCTCAGCAGGCATTGCATCGAGCATTAACCGCATAGTCAGCAAGACTCACAGCTCCTGCGGCTCAAACACCGTGATCAATGTGAGCCCCGAGTCATCCTATATAATGAGTGATCGTGCTAGCAGGACATGTGTTCTCCCGGTTTGACTCATATCAAAAAAAAGAGGAAGCATTTTTTTCATTTATATCGCCTTGGAGAGCTAAAATGGAAGGCAACAGCTTCCGAATCGATCGGATACTGATGCATGTTTTCCTCATGTTGATGTTGTGGGCGCCATTCCAAGCGCTCGCTGAATAGAACGACACTTTGGTACCCAAAGCGTATGGCTATGGCTAGAAGGCGAGACTTTGAACATGCACTTTTCATGCGACCATTGTACACACAGTTTGTCATGATCGCAGCTCAATACTACCGTTAAAACATGACATGTCGAATTCTGGAAGGCTTTGGAACTTCGATAATCGATGATGAGCATAGTCACCGCTGGAGAAAGCATCATTCATCCAGGAAGTATCAAACACAAGATAAGTATGAAGGCGGCTTGATGCCAATCAGCGACGACTCAGATGTGACGGTATTGGGGGAAGATCGGTGAGGCTCCAATTGGCGAGGAGGCCAAGGAATCACAGACGCACGGTTTAATAGAGGCCGGACAGTGAAATTGACGGACTATTGGCAGCTGAGATCTCGAAGCAGCAGGTACAGCGAATTCTCGGATACCAGGAAGGGAAGCTCTCGAGGTCGCCTTACGAGATCCACTTCTTTGGGTTACCTACTTCGACGACGAGCATGGCCACACTTGCCGCCTCTATCCCTTGTCCCGGTGCGTCGCCTGTCAACGATGCTGCACCATCTGACACCAGGAAGCGGTCTCACCGAAAGGGGTCATGTAAAACCTCTGGAATGTTGACGGTGCAGCAACGGAGTCGAAGTGACACAAATTTGGAAACCCCCTGCTGTTGGAACGGTAGGAAAATCGAGCACCAGAGCTAGACATGACGATATGAGATCCTTGCGTGGTAGGTGTCGCCTATCCGAGTTTATCCCTGCTGTAAGTCCTCTCTGAGTGCAATGAGCAAAATGTCTGTGGTGAGAAGATTCAGAGTGGTGAAAATGCCTTCAATGAGCATGTACCAAGTGCGGATAGCCGTGTCCACTTGACAGTGATTATCGTAGCTTGAGATGAAGATATGGACATTTCGTTGACTCGTTCGTTTTACAGGCCGTGCTGAAGAACACCTCGGAATACACGCTTCCAGAGGGTTCTTCAGGTATAACTGTTGACGGTAGCTTCATCTCGAAGTCAACTGTACCTCTCGTTAGTCCACATGAAAGCTTCACGTGCGCCCTTGGGTATGTCGTTTGCAGAAATACATTCCGTATCCCATTCACATTTCTGATTACCAAAACGAACAGTCTTGACCCCTCCATCCGCATCACATACGACCCACGCGCCAAGAAGGCCTCTCGGTCCGGCATTATCTCAAAGACATATTCAACAGTCTTCACTCAACGCATCTCTTTTCACAACACCAAATCCATCGCGGTGGATAACCTGAAGATTGTCGACCGCATTCCAGTCTCCGAGGACTCCCAGATCACTGTCAAACTGACCTCCCCTGTACTCYCCCCCCAACTNCGACATCTGCAGGAAGCAGTATGAATCTGAGCGCAATCACAGGCACACTCACGAAACGCGTCAAGCTGGCAGACGGAGTGGTGGCTTAGTGGTATGGTGCAGAAGAGGAGACGACTAATGCGGAGTATCTTGGAAAGGATGGGAAGGTGCAATGGTTGTGTTCTCTGCCGTCCCAGAAGATGGACTTGACCTTGGAGTGGGAGTTATCTGTTCAGAAAGAAGTAGTCGTCGTCGGTCTTTGACTGAACACAAGATTGCACACCGTATATACCTCATTCATTTCCGACACTTCTGTTCTCGCTTAGTCATTGTATAGTAGAAGCACGATCTCAATCTATTGGTTCTAATCGAGTGTACATAGAAATCGAAGGAGTGGAAGGATCTTTCCAGAAAGATCAAGATGTATCATAAATACTGAGATAGGGCTCTAAGGACGATAGACACGCATCGCCGCAAAGTCGAAGTATGCCTCCTTGAAAGCAGCAGGGTTGTTGTTGACAAGGTCAACGCAGTTTCCAGGGCACCCAGATTGACCGAACACGCTACCAGCCCAGTCACCACCTGTAAGTTTACGAAAGGAGGAGCGATCGTCAGTAAAAGAACGAGACAGAGAAGGCGCTGGAGGCTTACAGAGAGTCAAGTTGATGATGATGTTGTGGGCCGCGAAGTGCTGATCCATGTTGCAGTTGGTGTCGGGAAAGAAAGCGGTGGGAGTACCCCAAGTATCAGGCCGCACAGAGCCCTGACCCTCCCTGACCTCACGGGGAACGCTGCTGTCATTACGAGCCCAGAACCAGACCTTGAGGAAGTTGGACGAGCGTTCGACAGCGTACCAGCCTCCTCCGTTCTGGTTGAACGAGGGACCGTAGCTCTGGGGCGTATTGAACTTGACTGGGCAACCGATGTTAGAATTGATAGTAGCATCGCAATTCTCGAGGACTTGTGTGCTAAATCAAACAATAGTGTTAGAAGAACGGATCTAGCCAAGAGGTAAAACAATAGACGTACCCAAGTTGACCACCTCGGTTGGCGGGCATGACACAACCAGGACCGGTATGGAGAGTAGCAGCGTTGGGACCCTCGTCGTTAACGCCCTCGAGAATGTCGAATTCACCACCGAAAGGCCAGTTGAAGGGATCAACCTCCCAGACCGCGGGCCAGGTACCACATCCCTGAGGCATATGGCGAATATCGAATCTGTAAACCGAAGGACGGTCAGTATTGGTCACGAACCGCAGAGCGTGTGGTAGCAAAAGACACTTACACAGCAACATGCTCCTTGTAGTTATTCTTGGACCTGAGACGAACTGAATCACGACCGGGTCCGTCCGCTCTAAGGACGGTCGAGCTATCGGGACGAAGGATGAACGTATCCCCAGCGCCGAAGGTGAGATTCTTAGACTTTGCAGTGGCACCATCAACGTAATTCCTATCGGAACGTCAGTACTCGGACAAAGAAAAGAATTAGAGACAAAAGAAGGACATACACTCGGCCATTAGTAGGATCCTGAATCGCTTCGAAGTCGAAGGCATCGAAGAAACCTGCACCCTTGACGTCCTGGGAGACCTTGTAGATTTTGGAGTTGGCGGCGACATTGCAGAGAGGAACGGATTTGACGAGAGTAAGGAGGGAAAGGACAGTAAGGGCCAACGGGAAGTAAGAGTGCATCGTAAAAATAGGCAGAGATCCTGCTCAAAAAATGAAGCGCGGTGGGAGTGAGTAAGCGTTAATGAAAGACTGGTCGTGAGTCGTATAGGTAAATCTCGAGGCGTCGCAGACGCTGGATGAGCTGCAGTCGGGCGAGGGTGAGGAAGGTTGATGAGGAAAGAGGGAATGGACCGCCCCCTTTTTATAGTGCAGCGGGATGCATGAGAAATGGTGGCTTTGTGACCACTCGACTTCCTGTCGAGGTGTGGCCACACGGGAGCGACAAAGCAATAATGGGGTTTGTGTTCGCCATTGATCGTCCAAGCCACATTTAAGCGCGAGGCCAAGCAAAAAAAAAGGATTCGTTCCCCACAATTCCAAGAATAACGGCTGTGCAAAGTCGTATGTATCACCATACCGACAAAGCAGCCACAAGCCCAAAGCAGCCACAAGCCCAATGATGGTCCACCACGGGTTGGACTCAAGGCAGATGTCCCATTGATCAAAGCAAAGAGTGAGCAGCAGCGTGCTGTGGAAATGAATGATGTGTTGATAATTGTGAAAGGGCAATCAATCTGGACGTTGCCTTTGTGCCAGTGTCGCACCAATGTCCGGAAATTGCGGCTGGGACGGGGAACGGCCACATGAAGAAGTTTGAGTTAGTCAGAGATTCACGCCTGTATCCCTGTGTCGAAGCGAAGACCCGTCCACGGTGACAGGGAGAGAATAGCAATTGTGTCTCGGTACAAAGCTGGTGCGCGGTCAAAGCGCGATGTCACCTTCGTGGCGCTGATGAATGACAAAGCATTCGGGCTTCTCCGGGGAGGTGAGTTTGGCGTGCTTGTGGGCGCTGTGAGCCGCAGCGGCGGCAGCGCTCATCGGGGAGGGTCCACGAGTTGCTAGTCGTAAGCAGTCGCAAGCAATTGTGTGGCTTCGAGCTCCACGGACTCGAGTGTCATCACGGTTATCCCTCCTACTCAGAAACTCGTTCAATCCGGGGCTACCGCCGACTTGAGGGTCCCCTCGAGGATGAGGTTGGGGTCGTGGGTTGTTCAGGCGAAAGGACATTTTGCTTCACTATAGGTCATCGCCAAAGAATTGGGGTAGGTACAAGGCTTGCTACTTTTGACGTGGAACGGGGAAGTGAGACAAATTGAATACTAGCAATTAACGAATGTGTGAGCAGAATCAGAAATCTGGGTATTTAAATAAGGTATAAAGAAGGATACGAAAAATGACAGGAAGGGAATCAGAAAACAAAGAACGCCCAAAAGTTCGAGGTAGAGCCACTGTCCGAGTCGGTGGTTACAGCATTGCCAACAAGTTCAATAGCAAACCGCTGGCCAGGAGAAGCCACAGGTACATATTGTCGGGAGAAATAGTCTGTTATACAAGCGATTTTGTATATCGCGGTCCCAACGCAAGTTAACAAAGCCCGCAGTACGACTCCACAACCAGCCTAAGATTCGTGCATCTCGGGCAGCGGCGGTCGGTACGGAGATTGCACGCTTGTGTACCCTGTCTTCATGGTTGTAACAGGCGACTGCAAGCTCCTTGCGTGCATGTCCGAGGAGATATTCCCGGTCTGGGAACCGGTATTCATCGGCGACTGGTTGAAGGGCATGAAGGTCGAAGGCGACGGGCTCATCGCTGCATAATTATGGCCTTTAGTCATTCTATCACAGATCACACCAATRGAGAGAGGGGGACAGACCTTTGCCATCATGGTAGTGCTGCGCCCTTTGCGCCCTCCTGCTCTTCCACAATAATGCGCCGACCAGTCCCAGCAGAATCAAGATCACACCACCGAGTACACCACCAACGAGGGCGACCTTCGCTGTTCCGTTCAGACCCGTTTCGGGGACCGCGAATCTTTCGAGGGATCCCTGAATAGTCATGTAATCGAAGTAGACTGAGCCACCGCGATCAGAGATGTGCGTGACCACGAGTTTATGCTTCTTGTCTTCGGTGAGCGCGGGGGAGCGGAACATTGGGATGTAGTACTGAGTAGCGTTGGGATGATGTTGGGCGGTGAAGGTGGTAGCGGGGAGGGCGGCAGCATCGTCAAGCGAAAAAGTAACTTTCGTAGGCTGCTGACCGGCCTGAAGAACGGGGACGGTGCCAAAGACAGAGACGTTTCTCCCTGCAAGGCAGAAGGTTGGCAGTTTTCGTTTAGAGCAGCCGCAGGACGTTTAGAATGATGAGCAGGTACCAAAGGGGGAAATGAACGTCAGCATCAGGGAGAGAAGAGCCCAAGAGAGCGTGCTTACCGACAAATTCAATGGTTATTGAGGCACCCCACTCAGAGGTGACCATCGTTGTTCCATTAGACTCGAACCTGTTCCCAGATGGATTCCATGCGCCCTGGTACACGAAGATTGGGTCGCGATCCTCCACCACAGTGATAGCCATTCTGGGCTACGTTACAAATCGGCGACCTCTGTGACGTGTGGGGGGACTGGGGACAGAAGCGCCTTTCAGCCAGCGGGCAATGTTGGGGGCAGGAAGAAAGAATAGACACGTCGGGTCCAAACGACCCTAGAGCCTGGCGATGTGTACAAATATGGTTCGGCCCATACACACGAGTGATGAGCGCTCAAGTTGCAACAAGATGCGAAGTCGCCGAGGCTTATCAAACGGTTGCCGGAAAGCGAGCAAGGTCACAGTTTTGGGCCTCCTTGGCGAGTTTACCTTCAGCATTGTGCCGGGTTTGCTACATACTAGTACTAGCTCAAGAGGAACGGAGGTGTTGTGTTCTCCGGGCAGTGAGGATCATATGCAGATGCATCGATTTTGAGAACACGATCAAGGCAGCCGACAGGCTGTGGGTACGTCAGATGGACCTTGGCAGCAATACACCCATGATCGGATGTATTTTGAAGCTTGCAAAGGCACTTGCGTGAACGCTGGGCCCCAGACAGTTGAGGAATCATAAGGAACTTGAGGATGAGCGCATCGTCGCATGCGTTGGTTTAGAGGAACACGTTAAAGTCTAAGTGCTCCTTTGACGGTTGAACGTTGACCACGAACTCTCCAGCACAAGCCAGGATCCATCATTCCCAGCTTGTACGACACAAACCTTAGGAAAGGATACGTAGAGAGATAAGGAATGGACGTCATAGCAAGTGCCTTCGAATCCCGAATGTTCCTACCTATAGTCACGGCCAACAAAACCAACAGTTCTTGGGACTTGGAAGTGTTGCAAAAGCCCGGGGATGTTCCGCCGTTCCCGGTCCGGGTCCGGGGCGGTGAGTGATGTAGACTCCGGATCACGCGCTTCCGTCGGAGCCCGGCACAAGATTTTCGGACAGGACGTGCTGGCTCTCCGACCAACGATCACGACGACAATGATGGCGACGAGGACGAAGCTTTCTACGCTCTCCAGACAGGTCTTGACGTCGTCTCCAAGACGCTTTAGCGTCCCACAAATCCTCTCCCCTCGTCGGTCGCTCTCCAACCGCATCCAACCATCGTACCCGGGTTGCAGGCCTCAACTTCAAGTCTGTCATAACCAGCAATGTCTAACGAGTGCTCGAGGTCGGAGACACTTTGGCGCCTCTTCAACATCCAGGGGTGCTACTGCTCTTGCCTTTGCTGAGGAGGAGCCCGTTGAAGAGATTGAGGTCGACCAGGGGACATTGCCAGCGAGCAAGCTTCGGAATATCGCTATCATTGCCCATGGTGAGTTTATTGTCCAAATCGTCGTATTTTATTGACAGAGAAATAAAGTCGACCACGGAAAGACTACCCTCGTCGACCAGCTCCTTAGGCAGTCAGGGACATTGAAGCCCAACACTGACCAGAATTCTGGGGCGTCAACGGATGGTGACAGTGAATTCGGGCAGCGGGTCATGGACTCCAACGACCTCGAACGGGAGCGTGGTATCACCATTCTGTCGAAATGCACAAGCATCGATTATAATGGCACGAATATCAACATCGTCGACACTCCTGGACACGCCGACTTTGGCGGTGAGGTCGAACGAGTATTGAATATGGTGGATGGCGTTGCATTGGTCGTCGACGCGACGGATGGACCCATGACCCAAACGCGATTCGTGCTAGGGAAAGCCCTTGCTCGTGGTCTACGGTGAGTTATAAATAATTGTACGATGGACCTAACTGACCCGTCAAATAGACCCCTCGTCGTACTGAACAAAGCCGACCGTTCAACCGCTCGCCCAGCCCAGGTCGAGAGCGACCTCTTCGACCTCTTCGCTACCCTCGGCGCAACCGACGAACAGGCCGAATACCCTCTCCTCTACGCATCCGCAAAACAAGGCTGGGCGACAGACCAAGGTCCCAGTGCCCCCGGCCAAGCTATCACCCCCGGCGAGGACATGACACCCCTCTTCGACCTCATCCTGTCACACGTACCCCCACCATCCCACCTCAACCGCTCCAAACCCTTTTCCATGCTCACCGTCCAAATTGAAAGCGACCCCTACGTCGGCGTTCTCTACCTCGGACGCGTGCAATCCGGTGTACTCCGAATAAACGACGTGCTCTGGGCTCTGGACGCCCAAGGCAACAAGGTCGGCGAAGGCAAGGTCAAAAAGATCTTTGGCCGACGGGGGTTGGAGCGCACAGAAAAAGATGTAGCAGGTGCAGGCGAGATCGTCAGCATTGCTGGGATCAAGATGGGGTCTGGGGGCGTCAACGTGACGCTCGTACACCCCGAGGGGTGGGGTGAAGAAGGTCCTGTTGCCTTGCCCACCACTCCCATCGACCCTCCGACCATTTCCGTGGTTGTGTATCCCAACGATTCGCCCCTGGCGGGTCAGGAAGGGTCCAAGTTGACTTCGCAGTTGATTAGGGACAGAATTCATAAGGAGGCGGAGACGAATGTCGCGTTGACGGTGCTGCCGGGGCCGACATCGGAGTCGCTAGAGCTGAGAGGGAGAGGTGTCTTGCATCTTGGTGTTTTGTTCGAGACCCTGCGCCGAGAAGGTTTCGAGCTGGGCATTGGCCCCCCCCAAAGCTGTTCTCATCCCCAACCCCGAGGTCCCAGGGCAGATGCTCGAGCCAGTGGAAGAGTGCACTGTCATGGTGAAGGATGAATACGCCGGAGGTGTGGTGCAGAAGTTGACGATGAGGAAGGGCGAGATGGTGTCGTACGAGGCTGACGAAGCGCAGGAGGGGTGGGTGAGGATTGTGATGGACGTACCCGCCAGAGGCCTCATTGGATACATGGCCGGAGAGTTCAAAAACGATGTCCATGGACAGGGCACAATCAACCACATCTTCAAGGGATACGAGCCGTACAGAGGCGCCATGGACACTGGGCGCAACGGCGCGTTGATCTCAATGGCGAACGGGGAGAGTAGTGGATACGCGATGATGCCGTTGCAGGCGAGGGGTACGATGTTTATCCATCCTCAAATCCAAGGTATGCGAACCAGTTTCTGTATATCGACAACGAAGACTCATTGATTTCCTTCAGTGTACCCTGGAATGGTCATTGGCGAGTCATCGAAATCACAAGACCTCTACATCAACCCATGCGTGAAGAAGCAGCTAACGAACATTCGTGCTGCTGGCGCAGACGAGAAAATCGTGTTAGCTTCACCCAAGGTCATGACTTTGGAGGAGTCGTTGGCATATATGGCGGATGACGAGGTTGTGGAGGTTACACCGAAGAATGTGAGGTTGAGGAAGTTGATTTTGGACGTCAACAAGCGGATGAGGATGAAGAAGTGAGAGCACACAGAGGCTCCTCTTTCCTTATACGTAGATCATGGAGCGGGGAGTGGTGAGATCGTCTCTCGTTCGATAGACGACATAAAATTATGGCGCAGTCCTCGTCGCTCGATGTCGACGTGGGTGCTGTCAGATGGATACCACACATTATAGTAGATGCCTAATCACGATTATAGAATAGATAGATATCCTTATTTTACACATAACCAGAATAATATTAGCCCTCCCCATTTGTTGTATACGTCGGCATTGGGGATTTGAAATCGATGGAAGAGAAGTAACCGCAACGTTTCGTTTAGGCTGTGTGCCTGCAAGTACGAGGCACACCTAACCAGGAACCTTCAACTTCATGCCGCCAACGCAATTAACTGCCCGCCTAGCTCAATCGGATAGAGCGTCAGACTCTTACAAAAAGATTAGGCGGGAGAACGTCATTCTCCTTCCGACGTCCCRAAGTCGGAATCTGAAGGCTGCGAGTTCGACCCTCGCGGTGGGCTACTACCNTTTTTTGCGATTCCTTTCGTCGTTCTCTGTTCCATTCGTTGTTCTCAGAGATGTGATTCTGGGTTACGTGGCTTGCTTTCTTTGAATTTTTGGCGGGAGACGCGTGACGTCACGCGACAAATGAACTTCAAGTTAGGCTCTGAATTGAAACAACTGACGCGTTCGCGCCAGCTCTGAGCCCACCTCCATACTTGGATTGATCTTACACGGTATGGATATCATACAGGCACTTCTCGAACCTCTTGGCCGTGCATTTTCTCTGCTCGCTGCCAGAGCAAGTCGCATGGACCACCCAAAGGGATCACGAAATGCACTCACATATCAAAAAAAAAAATCCAATTCCTTTTCTCATTCTGTCTTTTACCGCAACCTCCCGATTTCATCCTCCTCCTGCCTCTCACAAGAGGTCTCCAGTCGCAGAGGACGTCGTAGCGTATGTCATACACGCTAGGAAGCGTGTAACTCCTACGGTGTGCCTATTGAAAATGTTCATGGGCTCAATCGGGAGTTAGTCGTGGTAAGAAGGCTTTAAAACCAGCACAAGCACACGGAGAACAAGAGCGGGAAATAGAGTCATGGTACAGGCACTGAGAATGGATGTACCTCCGAAGGCAAAGATTTGAGGAGTCTCCTGAGGAGAAGGAGTTGCGATTTGTGTACCACCGTCTCATCCTTATTGGCGAGCCAACGATGGAAACCAGTGAACAAGGGGACAAGGTATTCGTATACAGTGCTTACGAGGAATGCAAGGGAAATTTTAAGAACTTTCAAGGGCATCTCTTCAGTCGTGTGCATCGGTCACAAGGAGGGTACTTAATCATGATGTGAGGGATATCATTAAATCCTAGACTTGAAGTCAGATGCTTCGGATTATGTACCAAGCAGAGATGATGAACACATACTCTGGCTAAACCAGCCCGTGGCCGATTTCATGCTTCGAGTAAGTGAATAGGGTGGATGTTTCTGCATTGAACGCTTGCTTGCCTGCACATTTTAATCTTGTCATAGTTCTCATCGCAATTCGTTTCGATGTACATATGTGGACAAATTCGTATTTGGTTACTCGTATCGCAGATCCAAGAAGTAGGACGAACAAATTTGAAGCTAAGCTTTTCGACCAAAAAGATCCTCGTACGTGATTTCAACATCCGAAAAAGAAGCCAGTCCAAGATATAGAACATAAACTTCACCTGGATCAACCCTCTCGGGCATCTGCCAGTATATCTTCTGACGCCCGACAGTCCTTCCGAGTGGCGTTACAAGCACATACTGGAAGACAACTGAATGCCCCGGGTTATTACTCAGAAGCCTTCGTTTAAGTTTGTTCAGGATTTCCAAGCCGTCAGCCTTGGAAGCGCCGTGCACCTTGGTGACGAATGCCATCTGGAAAACCGAAATAATGACTTCCTTATCACCTGATGTATTCAGGAAAAAGCTGTCGAAGAAATTGTTTGTTTCCTTGGGGATGTAGTAGTAGTTGCCGTAAGTTGCGAGATTGATATTGACGCTTTCGATATCGTCATAGTAGCGCCGACCGCGGAGGGTTCTGGGGACAATAGACAAGTTGTTCGTACGAGGAGCAAGATTGATACTATCGCTGTCTTCGGATTTTTCTTCGATTTCATACTCGATGGAACGATTCGCATCGACAGTCACTATGTGGCTTTTGATAAACAGTGAGAGAGCGACTAATTACAGTGAAAGGTACAAACTTACGTGCTCGTAGTAGCCTTTATTGAATGTACGTGGCTGAACCTCTTGGGAAACCTGTCCGTTGGATTCAGCTCCATCGGATAGGCCAAACCAAATACGCGATTTATAGATAGCTTATCACCGACAAAACCTCGGTGACTAGTGTGTCGGAGTGCGAGCATCTCGAAGACAGCATCGAGCAAACTGGCCGAATACGGATTGACGCTGGCTGCCGGAAACATGTCTTCGGCACTGGCATCAGCCCGTACCGCATGGTGTATAACGACCCGTCGCATGACGGCCTGGCTTTTAAAGGCGACATGCATAGTGTCATGGGTCCAGGCAGGTGCATCCGGCTTGCGATAGCCTCGGCGGCGCTGCGACGCAGAATCTTGCTCTGATGCCCATTTGGCGGACTCGAAAATTCCATAAAGATTCTTGACTGTACGGAGGGATCGAATCTCCTCGTCAATAACATCGTAAAATTCTTCGGGATTCCGGGTGAAAAGGAATATATCTCTGGGGCATGAGCCAGCCCGGCTAACGAGCTCCTCCACGTCTTCTGGGCGCTGGTAAACAGTACGGAGTGCGTCTGAGAGAGTTGTCAATTCTGGTTGGCGAAACCTATGTATGAAACTCCGATCAGACTCGGACGCTACAGACCTGAAGCTTTTAAAGACGTACAAGAGTAGCAGTTCCTCCATTCCCCATGGATCCATAACTCTCTTCACCAGATTGGCGCTGATGTTCCAAAATTTCAAACGCTCAGGATTGGGGGAAGCGGCGAGAATAGCGAAGACGTTATGCGTGTTACCGACCTGACTAGTTTCAGGCTTCATAGAAGTGTTGGCGTCAATGAGAGACCAGACTGACATGCCATCGGTCGGATCCTCAGACTTGGGAAGGTAATCCTTCTCGATATCTTCTTTCTTCATAGTCCGAATTCCTGATTCATCAAACAGGAATGTTCGTTCGTCAGATGTCGAAAAGAGCGTCGTCTTTCCCTGGGTTAACTGTCGTAAGAGCACATACACGAGAAAGTATGACTTTCCTAAAGGGCAACTAAGGTCTTTGCGTGACTGCTAACGAACCTTAAAATTCTTACTTACCGATGCCCGACTGCCCGGTAACGACGACCCGGGTAGCTTTCAGCTTTGAGTCTGCCTCAAGGCGTTCGTACATCACTTGGTACTCCGTCCGAACGTATAGAGTCCCATTGGACTGCGTCAAGTCCACCAGGTCGTCCGTCAGTGGCGATATGTCGAGCAGGCGGTCGGGGGATTGAAAATCATTTTTTTGACTTGCAGTGCTATCCAACTTCTTCTTCCCGTCGGAGAGCTGGCCCCACCATAGTTTATAAAATTTGCCAAATCTCCTACTCTCAGCCAGTCTGTTTTGGGGCTCAGGCCAGACCCGGATCCAGGAGCATTCGGTGTCCTAGACGGCGATATTTGGTGAGCGATATGATAAAGAGTCGCTGACATTCCCTGATTTCACCTTTCTAAACAGCATGTGGATCGCTAACGGATATGGGTTGAGAATCAGTGGCCAGGACCGTCATCGAAATGGAGAAAGGATGGCGAGCTTGGAAAGAGGTGACCTTGGGTTCACCGTCTCACGTGGGTCAGTTATGTACGTTACATGGCTGTCGAACCATCCCTCTSCGACGACTGGCAGTGCGTTTATATCCCGATATCGCTTTTCCCTCTTCGGCATCACCTTGATTCTTGCCATTCAGATCCATCCTCGTCGTGCCGTCTTCTCCTCCTTCAAATTTTGTCATTGATCCTTGCATCCCTTTTATGTTGCCGATCTAATTACGCGAACAGCGCTTAGAGTACTTAGTTGCAAGTACAAATTTGTGGCTACGATCTCTTAGACTTAAGCGTCGAACGTAATATGCACGAGCACGCAAATGCCTCTGCACCTGCCGTACAAAGCATGGGCCGCTTCCCACAAATTGAAGAATATGTGGACGACGACCCGCGATTCGTGCACCGTACACATTTGAAGGGTATCAGGGCAGTTGGGTGCCCTGGAAGCAATTGCAATTGGCCATTTGGCAGTAAAGGCAGTCATAACTTTGGTGGGCGACTCAGACCTCTTATCAAGCACTTGAAGAGGAGCGAACGTTTCGGGTGTGAGGCAAAGGCTGAAGGAGCATTGGACGATCTCAAGTTTCCCGAGTATAGACTGACTTCATCAGGAAACGTGCAAATTACTTTTGCTCTTTTAGGAGCGCTCCCAAGCGCTGTCAAGCTAAGAAAAGCTCAAAAAAGCTAGCAAGTCAAAAGCTGACAAGTTGACGTCAGTTTTGGCAAAAAGCTACGCCAAATTTAGCAGGGGCAACGGCCGGAAAAAGCTGATAAGCGACAAAAAGCCCAAATTTAAAGTTTAGGTTTACTGATGGCCCTTGAAGACCTTTTGTCGTAGCTAGTATCTGACTGTATCACATCAGATTATATGCCGTCTTAGTCTCGTATATATTCTCCAATGTTGGTTTGAACATACGACATATTGCTATTTCGCTGATTAGCTCCAAGGCTGCTAACAAACGTCATGAACAACTCGAAAGTTGAAAGGTTGATAGCATTGTGGAGTACAGGATACAGTACAGGTCACAGGGGTCAGTACATGAATTACAGTGCATACATGTTAGTGTAAGTGGATTCCATATCGTGAACAAGACAATGTATGGATGAAAGTACAAATGAAGAAGTGCGAATAAAAAACGTAATAATCGTAGGACGATCATGTGCAGCCTTTAATCGCCGGGTACTTGAAATTGGGGCATTTGTCTCCCCAAATGTGCCTCCGCAAACTGTTCGAGTTGCCGCCAGGGTATCCCGTACACGTGAATTCGCAATGCTTACAAGCGATTGGGGGCAACTCCTTGAGTGGACCCATCGTTCTGTTAGCTAGCATTTCGTGGCCGTAAACCTTGCCGTGTTGAGCGCACAGAAGGTGTTTCCGGAGGTTAGCGCCAGTGAAACTGCAGACGCTACCGTCTGCTTCCTTGAGGGTGCACTGTTGGTCTCCGTGTTCCGTGGCAATGTGGTATCCGAAGCCAATCAGCGGAATAACTTTGTGGCAACGAACGGCTAGGTTGTTGGGATCGTCCTTCGAAGGCAGAGGGCATTGGACATCGTAGTTGGTGGTGGGGTAACGGAGATGGTCGGCTTCCCTGTACCGGAACTTGCTGGCGGGGAGATCGCGGTCGTCATCGCGGTCGTCGCGCTTACGTTTCTCGCCAGTGGATGCCGCGGAAGCTACAACTGCTCTCTGGCCAGCAGAGACAGATACGCCAATCGGTTCTAAAGCGAATATATCATTATCTGGATGTCAATATTCCGAGGCGCAAGACACTCACCACCCTGAGGTATGACAGTGGTTGCTCTGGCGCCAGTAGGTGCGTAATACCCAAGGAACTCAGAGGTGAGAATACAAAGCCCTGCCTCAAATCGCTGGTTCTCCCAGTTGTATTGATTGGGATGCCAATACTCAACCCACGTCGTCAAATTCTGACCTTCAGGGTCTTCCGCGCTATAGAAGAATCTTCAGTAACGTAGCGGAGAGGAGCGACTTGCTCGAGCTTACCTGCCGAAGTCCACGTCCTCGCGCGATGCCACAGTTTCTTGCTGGGGGGATGATGTGAAGGAGCGCGTCGAAGCAGTCGCGGTAGAAAGAGGCAGGGATAGCTGTTCTCCGGGAGCAGCTGAACGCGACTTGCCTCGAGCTCCGCGGGCTAGGCAGCCCATATGAGGTGCCACAAGGCGACGGCGCTTGACCGGCGAGTCGTTGGCCATTGGAAGCAAGGGAAAAGGTTGGAAGGAGGAGAAAAGCGTACAACAAGACGGATTACAGCCAGTAGGAGCGGTTAGAAGGGGCTCCTGCGCGCGTCCCTAAGGGCTAAGGGAGAACCTGAATGACGGTGAGCCAAGGGCAGTTGTCCGGAATTCGTTTAAATACTCGCCATCCCCCGGTTCGGTAAACCAGCGCCGTGGTGCATGAGCTGGATTGAAGAGTCGCCGAACATCGGTCACGCGCGCGGAAGCCTTTCTTGGACCATTGTTGCTACTCGCCCTTTGTCCCAGATCTCGATTCAAGTCGACTCCCTGCAGTTTCCATTGTGAAAATTTGGAAAATGCTGGTGATTATCTCCGGGGTGTGATGTCGCATTACCATTGTGAGTTCACGAACCGATTCGCAGCGGCAAGCAGAAGGTGTGGAAAATGGAAACACAATCATTTTAAGAGCCAACACAAACACCGTTGAACTGACGCAAGGGGTACAGATGGTTCACGGCTTCGAGTAGTCCCAAGCTCCCCAGTCGGAAGTTGAATGAAGCGATAAATACCTCAGCGCATCCTATGAAGCACCGTTCAAGGCTAGTAGAAAACTATCTAATACTGTTCAATTTATGCCCAGATTGGAGACTTGGGAGTGACGCACCGTTGTGGGTTATCCGTAGTGGGCAACGGAGAAGGGTCGGAAACAGCCTGACACAATCTCTTACACATCTTTCGATGCTTTAGTAGGATCAGATATCAAGCGCCAGAGGCGTGAAAGTCGAATCTGAAGTGATAATTCAAGGACCGCATTTCCGCCAAAGATGTGTAAGTCAAGCGAGCTCGGAATGCGGCAATCGATCTGCTACGTAGGGCATGCTAGGGCTCTGCCAGTTTCAGCTTTTATAAGATAGAGCAACTGGCGCATGTCATCTCGAACACGGCGACAGAGTACAGCAAGAACAAATCAAAAAGCCTACCGAAGTAAACTTCTGCTTCACATTCCGTTTCCCGCCAGAGTCAGCCAGGGAAATTCTTCTTCAATTCCAACACCGTTGCCAGATTGGGCTGCTGCGCTTGGTTTGGATGCGTTAGTTTGGCTTGGTACCACTCGCTCGAGATCTCACTTATGAGGCGCACCATGACTGAAATACAATTCACGGAGGAAGTCAACCTCGTCCTTGTGCTAGCTGCTGACAACCTCTGGTTGGTTTCGGAGTTTGGACGCTTATTGAATTGCGTCCTTGAAAGCAAGCAAGTGCAACTACGTCCAAACATCAAGCGTCAATCACTGTGCCTGAAAGTCCAACTGAGATCAATGATTTCCCTTCTAGGACCGAAAAGCATTGGAAAAGTCACCGACGCAAATCAATAAAAAATGTAAGTTTCTCAAAAGGAGTTTTAAGGACATGGCAAGCTGGGGATGATTCGGTGGACAAACTAAGTAGATGAAGTGCGTTACTATGACGTCAGATGCATGCCGGCGGCATGCATCATAGTTGAAATTATTGCAATGTCCGAAGCAGATCAAACGCGTTCCTCTTGGTTTGAAGGGAGGCGGAGGCGCGGTCAGAGGGTGACAAGCTGCGACTATTACCCTCATCTCAAACCATGGTTCTTCATTCAATCCAGCTGGTTCTGACCAAGGCTGGTTCAGCTCAGTGCACTCGAGCTCGATTCGAAGTAGTAGGCGACGAACGGTGTCAATAATGGAGCTGTCTGACAGCAAGGAATTCTCTGGGAAAGGGTGCTGCTGTACTGCATAGCTAATATCTACGAACTCCAGCCTCGTTGTACTCTATGACATTTTGCTGAACCGCAGAAATTTCCACTCGGGAAGCAGTAGCCTCCCCGATCGTACCGCAGTCTCGGAAATTCCTTTGTGACCTCTTCTCCTTAACTGCCATCATTTTCAAACTACGGGACATGTGTGATTGGAATGTGTGCCGAGTCGGTTCTGGGCCGGTGCGGGCGGAGGGCGGTGTCGTTGTCGTCACAATGTCTATCTTTATTCTTTGAGCTTCATATCCAGGAGATAAAAAGGAGTGGTGAGGACTTTCAGTAATTATATTATTTCGTAAACCATGAAAACGGCTAAAAACAATATCTACCGGCCGTTATACTTATCATAGTTGACGATGGATGAATCATGAGCAGCTGAGAGATTTCAGGGAAGAGGGGGAGCAAAAAGAGGCGGAATAGAGACACCAAAAGCTCAATAAGACCCTGATTCAAGGAGAAAGCGGCCGGAGTGAAATGAACTGCCTAGGAAACGAATGGTCCAAGAGAAGAAATTTGAAACTCCGCGCGGCGAGTGAGCGCCTCAGACCCCCCATAGATTCGAACCGTACAATGATTCAAAGCCTAGTCTCTGAGGATTTGGCAGATTTTTGAAGGTTTGAAGACTCATGAACTATCGGCGGACGAGATCCATTTGGAGTCAAACGAACTACATGGGAAACGCAATGGCCCAGCTCGCAGGTGATGATAGTTCAAACTCCGCAGTGGGTACCATCGGCTGCGGGCAAACTCGAACGGCACAATGGCTCGGAGCCCAGCCCTAGGGTCTTGGGAAAATTTGGAGAAGCTCAGCGCAAATGAAAATGTCACAAAGGAGCGGTTCATATAGGAGCGACGCGCGAACTTTGTCCGCCGGGTTGCCACTCCCCATCTCGATCCGCTTGAAACCCCGATGGGGCAGGCACCGTATCTTCGATTCAGGATTCGTTGAGCACAATGGATGGGATGGTTTAAATATTGTGCACGCTGTATAACTGTTTTTTTTGGGTTCATCTTCATTGCCTTTCCACTGCGTAAGGCCTCTCCCTCAGAAATGACTGACCGCCTCCCACTCGATGATTTGAGCTTAAACGCTCTGGATGATTGCACACAGACTGAGGATGCGGCTGCGGCATCGAGGCTTCCACGAGAAGAAGAAGAGTGAGTTTCCTGTTTGTTTCTGGTACTAGCCTGGGCCAACATCGGATTTTCCAGGTTTACCTCTGAACACACACGCAACGACGCGTCTGAAGACGCCAACCAACAAGAGAAGGAGAACCTGCCTTCGAAAGCACCCAGGTCCTTGCGCCAGACCCGCGGATTGTCTCAAGACGCGATCACAACCGCGACAGGTGGATTTTTTGACGCTGTGGCAGCGACGCATCCTGTCTCCTCTGCGACTCAGACTTCTGCCCAGTCAACGTCTCCGAGCGCTAATGAAGTTTCTTCGCGAAACAAGCGTCGTCGTTCAGAAGAAAATGACCAGAGCGATGATTCGAAGGACGCCGAGTCTTCTATGGAAAATCAAAGGCCTCAGTACCGACGTCGCCTCGAGAGTAGTAGCTCCAGCATTGAATTTCCAAGTGTCCCTGCAGGTATAAATAATTTTAATTTCTTCCAAAAGCGTAAGATGCTCACAACTATTCCAGATGCGCCAGCTCTGAGCTCAGACAGTGCCGAGCACACGGAAACCCCCCCTCATACCTCCCTTACTTGTGCCCCTGACAGTGGCCGCCGCCGGTTGAACGCGATCCTCCCAAACCCCACCCCAATTGCGCAAAATTCGGTAGCTGCTAGATCTGTGACTACCGAGTCGCATACTAGCGAAGATCTGGTCTCCACCACAACTGGAAATGTTAGCGGCACACAGACCAGTGATGCGGACGCGACGGTATCCGACACATCGGACGACGTGCCAAATTCTCAAGCCCCCAACCTGGATGAAAATTCAGCCCTAGAAGCCGCAGTTGCCTCTGCTAGCAGCTCCTCCAGCTCTTTAGAGGCCCATGGAGCAGCTTCCGCACCTCTTATCAGGTCTACTAGTGGAGTTCTCGTCACCCCGGAGATAATCGAGGAATACGCGGATAGGTATTATGCGCTCCAAATCTCTCGGCCCCGTACTTCCTCAGGGTCCGGATCAAATACGCCCACCCCTGCTCCCGCCGAACTTATCATTGGAGACGGACTTCTTCGTTTCCGCGCTCAAGATCCTACTGAGAAGCCCTCAACATCCTACAAGACACGAGCCAAAGGAAACAAACGTCCTAAGACTCAGATTCCGAAAGATTCCTTGCGTAAAGATGCTCTGGTGCGGGCAGCAGCTGGATCGAGTGCCTCTACACCTGTTGCTGGCGGCAGCAATGTCTCGACGGCTCAAATGTCTGACCAAGCACCTCTTCTTACCCAAAGCTTCTCGAACAGCCAGGGTGTCGCCAGCCTTCAGCTCGATTCCTATCCCCAACTTAGCCATCCTACTGAACAGGCTGCGGCAAGCACTTCCACCGCGGCTGAAAGCCACCCCGAATTGTCGACTCATACATTCGCTCAGTCACACCTCCCCCCGAATCTATCGATTGGCTCGACTCCCGCCGGTTTTTATTTCTATCCCAATGTTCGAATCAATTTCCATGCGCAGGGTGATGCGAGTGGATCTTCAGCCTCGGAAATCAATCAAGAAGTTGATTTCCACACTCAAGCGGCTCCTTTTGGATACGACAATCCTGGTGTTCCCGATTTTCTCTCAGTGCAGAATTATCCGACTCTAGGAACCAACGACGCGACGTCCCTATCGAACTGGGATTTCACGAACGCGCAGACTGATCCTGGTCAAAGTCTGGGGTTCACGAATTGGCCTGGTTACAACAACCCTATCGATCCTAACTTAGGCCCGTTCCCTATAGTCGATGACTTCACCTCCCCTTTGACAGCTGACAGCACTCAGTATAGCCATCTCGGTGACGATAGCGGTCAGGGGTATCGGGATGGCACACACCAATCCCATAATAGCGAAACCGGGACAGTCGAAAATGGGGACCCTTATGTGAACCTCGAATTGCTCAAAGAGGGTATTAGCATCATGGATCAAGGGAAGCTGTTGATTGCACAATCCGAATCGGAAGGACTTGAGGAGCTGGAGAGAAGAGGGCAGGAGATGTGGGACGAAGGAGCCGAAGTACTTCTCCGTGCAGGGCCATTGCCCGCCTCGGAGCGCGCGACTGGAAATCATACATTCGACGGTAGCACTCAGCAAGACGTTGCCGTACTCCCACACCTATTGCCTCAGCCTTTCGTCTCCTACGGCTACCACTCCTCAGCCTACTTGCCTCAACCAATAGCCTCGACCTCGCAGCTGCCGAATCTTCCCCCGGCTTTGCCAAGCGTCAACCCGCCCATATTGAGTCAACCTCCGGATGATGGTCGTTATCGGTGTCCATTTTGTTTCAAGTCTTACACGACAATGGGGAGCGTTCGAAGACACGTCAAGAGGGTAGTATCTGCTTCTGATGGCCAGTGCTCCCCTCCCGATAACTGGATGGATTTTCTCTAGGCATTCTAAGCATGGCTCGGGAGCCGCGGTGGCAGGCTGCAAGACGACAGAGTGAATATTTCGCAGGCGTTTGAATTCAGAATCACAGCCCCCCTCGATGGATTTGGGGTTGTCGACATCTCATTGTGATTTACGATTATATGATCGGTTATCTATTCCCTCAGCTCTTTTTTTATCTGGCTCGCGTTCAAAATCACCAAAAAAATAGGATATACTCTCTTAAAAATTACTAAAAAAATAGATAAACTTGCTGTAAACGAAAAAAAANTATAGATATACTTGCCTGTAAATAACAAGAATACATGTCAATGTCCATACGATCCTGTTTCAGACCTCAGGCCTCAGGCTCAGTATCGATTGTACAACCCATCGCTCGAAGCCTCGAAGTGTCGGTGTCAAGTTCTGATAGTTGTCAGTATCGTCTGTCTTTGTCTTGATCCTCCTGCTCCACATGTTAGTTCCTCGAATCTTCCTCCTCCACCTATCACCCTGGACGGTTAGGGTTCTCGCTCTCTTTCCCCGCTGCGGTATATTTACAATCTTATCGGGTATGCCGTTCGATATCGGTTGGAATGCATAAGGCACAGGCTGGTTTATGACCGATGGTGGGTGTTGAGTTTGATTAAGTCGCTCCGTATGCACAAGGCCCACATCGGTGCACGAATAGGTAGGTACTACTGGGGAGTGGAGTCGTTATAAAGCGACAGAGGTTCTAATGTAAACAGAGATTTACAAAGAGTTTTCAATCGAAGTGTCATGACCAAAATCCGAACGGAGC
>SDEE01000697.1:0-25745 GCA_004126415.1 Candolleomyces aberdarensis
TCCCCCGTCAACCTCGTCCTAGATTGCACCGCATCCTCCCCCGATCCAGACAGCCCGCCCCAGCCCTTACGACACTCCACGCCCTCCTACCATCTCTCTCCCGCCGCCGTCTCCCCCTCCCGTCGCAGAGCCAGCAAGAAGCATTCTCCCGTCGCCGCGTTGCAGGCAAAATACAAGCAGCAGATGCAGGCCCGCCGCCGTCTCTTCATGGAGCGCGCCATGCGCATCAAGTCCCTTGATAATTCTCCAGTCAACGATCACCAGCTCCACGTTCTGCGAATGGTCTACGACCAGATCACCATGTACCCTCCCGAGTCATGGATGGTGTTGATTGCCATCGTCATTCGCAGGTTCGTGCTTTGACCCTCCCGTCCTCTCCTCCGTGTCGCTTACCCGTCTCCTCCCCACAGAGCCTTTAAACAGGTGAAGAACTGGTTCTCCAACGAGCGTCAGAAGAACAAAGAGGGCAAGAACGTCCGGACAGAGACCAAGGAGGGCGACAAGGTCCGCCTGCGCCCCCTCGCTTTGCAGTCCCCTCAATGGTCAGACGATTTCTTTGAAGAAGTCGTCATGATATACGATTACAAGGTCTTAATGGATTTACGAGCAAACGACTCTTCCAACTAGCGCCGCCCTGGGCTGCCCGACCCATCGACAGCGAAGATACGCAGTTAACATTCCTTTCATTCTTGCACTACCCTACATCCATTCATAATCATTGACACCCCCTGGACAATCTATCTACTTACGGTATCATTATAGTACTAAAGTCCCTTGTACATTTAGATATAATTCTCTCGAACACTTACCCCGTCTCAAGACTGCCAGTCAAGTCGTTCATTCTTTACCCTGCATTACACATAGTTACTCCATTAATATTTGTCTATATCTATGCTACATTGCGAGAGCTGCCTCCCCATTCCGAAGAATTCGATAAGACCGACCCCTCCAGACTACCGTGCTACCGAATATCGCGTAAAAGAAGATAGGAAGACACAAGAGTTCCCTAATCAGCCAGGCTGCAACAAAGTAGTGGTCTATTGAAATGGGTTTATGCTTTCCCGACAAAGATGCGTAGACATCTAGGTCGAGCATAAACCACAAAACAAAATGCGTCAAGACAAAAAGGACCTTCGGAATACCAAATAAGTAGTTGACAGAGAGACTGGCGAGGGTTGCGAACACGATACTTTCGGTAAACGGCTCCATGATCGTCGCAGATAGAACCATGTACTTGCGCACCCGAATCCATCGAACCCTCCTCCAAAAGTAGTCTGCGAGGGTCATGTTACCAACAACGTTGTGAGCAACGTCCGTTGATAGATCATGCCGCACATCCAGTTCGTGCCACAGCGCACTAGCAATCATATTATCCTCCGCCAAGAACCTTGCGAAGGACGGGAACCCAAACTTTCGCGCTGGATCCACATCCATCGGATCCACAGGTTTCAAAGTTCCATCAACACGGTCCACATCTGATCGACGATACAGATTGGACTTGCCAACGACACAGGATTCGAGGGCCATGGTGTTGATCGCAACATACATCTTCGCGTGCGTGGTGTTGAGGAATGCTGTTTCGACTCGGGAGCCCCAATACGACCCCGAGAAGTCGACAAACGGCACATGATGGACGACTGCGATCCGCCTCCGTTTCGGCGTTTTGGGGGCCGTCAGAATCTCTACGGCTCTAGCCAGAGTCCCAGGATCAACGAAGACGTTTGAATCAAGGACCCAGAGTATGTCATGGGCAGCCATTCGATATGATCGAACAAGATTGTTGACTTTGGGATTCACACCCACTTCTTCCGAACCTAGGTGTTTGAGTCTCTGTCAGCATATTTTTGGGTTCTGAAAGGTTTGACAAAGAAGCTCGTACCAATGACAATTTGGGCCTTGACGTTTGGGTATACACGCAAGAGTTCACGGACGACAGGAAGTGCCTGGTCCCGTGCATCGTCCACGGAAAAAAGAATTTCAAAGTTGGGGTATTCTTGCCGAAATGTAGATTCCAGATTGGTGTATAGATTCGGATCCAGTCCTTTGAGCGGGCGTAGGATCGAAACGCCAGGTGCGTCGGAAGAGGGGATGAAACTGTGGTGGTTTATTGGGCGGTGCCTGTACCTACGGCGACTAGAAAAACCGACTGTTAGCATCGAATTCAAAATATCGGGGAATTCAAACTTGGAGGAACACTTACGCAGCTATTGCTCCCACCGAGACAAGAATCCACATCACGAAGTACCAGCCAAGCCCAGCGGCCGAGAGGTAGCGGTAGAGAGCAGCTTTGGATTCATCGTCGAGCATCGGGCGCTGTCGATATCGGAGAAGGTCGTTAAGGTCGTAAGAGAGCCCCAGCTCGCAGGTCGTGTTTTCCGACCTCGCCGTCCGGCGCCAGTGGTTGGTTAGTAAAGTCAAGTAACCCCGCGTCAGCGGTACGTGAACGAAATGACGTGACACGTGTGGCAGACGAATAAGGCATCAACCACCCCTAACTGGAATCCCAATTTCCGAATCCAATTAACAGCTACAGTAGGATGGGCGAGGTATAGTATAATAGAGGTATATTCTATGCGGAATCTTCATTCTGACCATCCTTTAACTCTGTAAGTCCGAAAACCTCCACCGTGTTCTTCCAAGCTTGCTCGGTCAAGTCCTTGAAGGAAACATCGAGAAGCAGATGCATAACCCATGCCACACCACCAATAGCAGCAGGCTCGTTTCTTCCAAGGACTGGGCTCCCTTCCTTGAACCTTTCAGGTTTCACAGGACGGGGAAGGTATATCTCCCTTAACTTTCGGGGCAGGCCATCAAGATGACTCCAAGAGGCATGGGACGGCCTCATGGAACACCAGGGTGCGTCTGGAATAGGACGTTAGAAAAATACAAGAGCAGCCTGGAGTTGCTGACCTGTCTCAAGCATGAGCCTGTCCAATGGGATTTGTTCTGAGGCGTCGAGGTTGGCTTCTGTTTTCAATGAGCACCCATTGACGCTATCCGAGATGCCATGGATTAGAACCCGGTACGAATAAATTATTTGGGACCAGAAAGCTCACCTGAAGTGGAATCCCATCTCAGCCTAGGCAGACCGTCAGTAAATACGGAGCAGATTTTCAAAGAAATATGCAAGGCGCACCAATTCCACAGCCTGTTCGGGAAGACCAGTAAAGCTATGAACAACCCCACCGTTGCCACCGACTGCCCTCCCACCGTCCTCTCCAAAGCCCTCTTCTTTGAGGATCCTTACAAAATCTGCATGCGCTGCACGAGAGTGCAAGAACAGCGGCAAGTGGTATTTCTTTGCGAGCGCCAGTTGCATCTAATGGCAGCACAGTCAGCTTTGAGCCTACGACGCGCCATTAAGTTTCGCTCACTCTGAAATATTTCTGCTGCGTAGCAACAGGGGAGAAATGCGTCCTGTCATAGTCTGGAAAGAGAATAGATGAATGAGAGAGGAACTAACGCCGAGGAAAATTTGGAGCTCATAACAAACCTAGTCCGCATTCCCCAATTGCAACTACTCTTCCTGTACCATGAAGATTTTTGGAAATCAGATTGTCCAGCTCAGCCAAATATGCCTTTGGACCTCGATGGTACGTGTCAAACTCCTTTGACCTCGTCGGATGACAGCCGACGGTGGTATATACACCTGAGAGTGTACTATATTTTAGAACTTGAATAATCAAAAGCCAATAATAGACCTACCGAGTTCGGAGGCGAGCTGAACGGCTTGCTTTGACTCTTTCAAACTCGTTCCAGTTATAATCATGGATCGAACGCCAGCGGCTTTCGAACGTTCCAACATGGCGGACATGTCATCTGTTCCCAGCCTTAGCAAATACGGTAATGGGGACAACCGATAGACCGTACCTTCGTGCTTTCTGTGACCACGGTATAATCCTCGGAAAACGGGGTCGGTCAAATTCACTGAGATGGAGACCAGGATGAACGTCTATTATCGTCAAGACGACTGGATGAATTCTTACCCCCGACGTCTGTGAGGTTACCAATTGAAACGTCAGTCACACTATGAGTGAACAAGGCAACAATTCTAACTGACCGATAAACCTTGCAGTTGGTGCCGTCATTTTGGAATGAAGCTTCCGGTACAGGAAATGTGTGAGGCGAGAGGAAATCTGGAATGTTCTGGTATATAGCATTGAAAGCAAACCGCCTGGGTTTTATTTCGCCAGCCTGGCAAGAGTGATTATTTTTGACTCGAATTGAGCTGGGCGCCTGTGCATCGCTTGACTTGACGGGCCCGACGCAACGAGGCCAGCCGAGTATTGACATTGATCCGCGCCTTTCGTCGAGTAACCAGGGCGAGGAACACGTACGTTCAAGTTGGGATATAATCTACGGCCAAGGGCTCATGGTGGCAACATGGTGGTATAGCATGAGCATGAGCTGGTAGGGTGAGCCTCCGGAGACTCTAGACTATAATTAGCTCCCCCAATCATTATCGGAACGTTTCAGGTTAGGCCCTGGCCGAGATAATAGCCGACTAGACCTATGACATGTCCCTCTATGACACCGCAGGCGAACCTTTCCTCATATCACTCAAGGACCTCGCAGACGGACGGTTACGAGTCTAATAACCGACCCGCAGTAGATAGCATTAGATAGCATTAGATGAGCTATTCCTGCGACGCTCGCGCGACCAGCGAGAGGTATTCCTGGCTGGATGCTGCAGCATGGTGGTGGTAGACTGGTAGTGATCTAATTTTATCTGGCTCAACGATGCCTGCTAGCACAGCACAGAAATAGCCCTAAAAAGATTCCATAGGTCCCTCTTGTTCAGCGGGTCTAAATTTAACTAGCTCCACGCCGCAATGGCCTCATGCAGTTGCAACCTTGTTGGAAGGCCCAGAAGAATCCGTGGCTGTTCAAAATTCATTCCTCCCTCCCATCCCCTGGTTTCGTTTCTTTCTCCTTTACCACACCCTCCCCGCACAAGGGTGACCCAATTCCAACCATTCTATACCCTCTTTGCCTATCTAGCTTGTCATCATGGCGAGCAATGGGGGCAACTATCCCTACCATGGCAGTGATCACGACCTCGCTCCCAAAGAGTCCCCTTCGTATGCTCAAGGAGGCACTGGCGCTGCCCGACCTCGACGCCGCATCAACAAGCTGATCATGATTGGCGTTCCTGTCTTGCTTGTCGTCATTCTCGCTGCCGTTCTTGGCGGGGTGCTTGGCAGCAGGGCAGCCAAGAAAAACTCCGACGCGAGCAGCAGCAGCAGCGGTGGCGCCAGTGGTGGCTCAGGCAGTAATGGAGGTTCTGCTGGTGCTGCAGGGCGTTTCGCTGTTGCAACTGACAGCGAGTTCATGGTGCCGGTGTACCCTTCCACCGTGGGTTTTCTCTCTCTTGGTGTTTTATGCTATAATTAGATATTGAATTTTGAAAACCTTTTGCACAGACCAACACTGCCCTGTTCACAACCCCAACTGTCGTCGCTGCAAACTCCTGGCCTACCGATTCCTTCAAACCCGCTACTCCAGATGTCCTSACCACTCGACCCGATCGACCACGCTTATTCGCTCCCCAATACAAATGGGATAGCCTTCCTGCGATGATTCAGAAAGACCCCTATATGAAAGGATGGAACGACACAATCTTTGGAAACGCAACGGCCTACTATTCCCTACCCCCCATCGTATATTTCATGGACGGCGATAGTGGTATCTTGGACAATGCTCGTGAATTCAAGCAGAGAATCAAGGCCTGGGCATACGTTTATCGTCTCACCAAAGATACCCGATGGTCTGAACGAGCCTGGGTTGAAATCCAGGTATGTGGCACTCTCGCCTAGTCTTCCCGTCCCAGTAACTTGGTTCTCATTGTCGTAATTAGCACGTTGCAGGCGATTCCTTTGGCCCAACCGCAGACAAGTGGAATGCTGCCCATTTCCTCGATGCCGCCGAGTTCTCTGCGGCCTATGGCATCGCGTATGATTGGTTCTATGACGTCTTCACGGATGACCAAAAGACCCAGATGAGGGCGACGTTGATCCTTTACGGCTTGCAACCCGGCCTTAGCGTTTTCACTGGCACACCAACCTTTGGTTGGTGGGCCACCGATGTTAATGGAAACTGGAATTGCGTTTGCAATGGAGGATTGACGGTGGCATCTCTCGCTATTCTCGGTGACGATACCACCGGAACTGCAACTAGTTTGCTTGGACGTACCGTCGATAACGCCAAAGCTAACTGCGCCATTTCCGTATCGGACGATGGGACATGGTCTGAAACCGCCAACTATTGGTATTTCGGAACGACTGGCCACGCTGAAATGTCGTCCGCGCTCCTCACCGCAACCGGATCCCACTATGGTCTTCTCGATGTCAATCCCAACTTCCAACTCACAGGGTTGTTCCATATGTACGCCTACGGACCAACGTCGCTCTTCAACTACGGAGACCATGGACCCAACAAATTCTCAACTACCGCCAACTGCATGTTCCTCTACGCCGATCAGTACAACCGACCAAATTATGCTCTCTTCCAGAGGGAGCAGTTTGACGCTGCAGAACCATGGAGCATGTTTTGGTATAATCCCGGTACCAGCGGTGCTTTCTGGGATGGTGCCGACCTCGACTTTTTCTTCGACAATGTCAACGACCAATGGGCATCCATGCGTAGTAGCTGGACGGATGGCAACGCGCTCTACGTAGCCATCAAGGCGGGACAGAACCGAAACCATCAGACCCATAACGACCTGGACGCTGGGGACTTTGTCCTCGATGCTCTCGGAACCCGTTGGGCTGGTGAGCTTGGCTCAGGAGACTATCGGTCTACGAACTACTTCTCCAGCGGGGACCAGGATGCTGACAGGTGGAAGTATTACCGCAAGATGACGGAGGGCCAGAACACGATTTTAATCAATCAAACCAACCAGAACATCCTCGCCGCACCTACCGTGAGGCACGATTCGTCTGGCACGAAACAGGGTTCAAGCACGGTCTTGGAAGTTGCCAAAGATTCGACTGCATTCTGGGTGTCTGATATGACCTCTGCGTACTTCTCCGCGTGAGTGATTCCTGTGACGGATATGTTTTTTGCCCCTAACGATATTTAATTTCATATAGCACATCTGTCAAGAGAGGTATCCGACTCCTGAACGGGAGGAAGCAAGTCTTGTTGCAAGACGAGATTGATGCAACCGGAGCCATTCAATGGAGAATGCATACTAACGCGACAGTGACCATCGGCGAGGGAGGCACCACTGCCAGCCTCGCGTTGGACGGTCAGACAATGCAAGTCTCCATTCTGAACGCTCCTACCGGGGCCCAGTTCTCTACGTCAGAGGCGAAGCGATTTGACACGGACCCAGCGCCGCCAGTTGCAGACCAAGAGAATCCTGGAGTCACCGTTTTGATCATCAGCCTCCCGGCAGGGACGGTAACCTTGCAGGTGTTGTTCAATCCACAGTGGAGTGGGATGTCTGGGGGTGATTTCGTGACGCCGCCGTCGGTTACCTTGGACAATTGGTCGTTGCGTAGCCATGACTGAAAGACTTTTTCTTCTTTTCTTTGTTACACGGACACGAACATGGACACGGATACTACGTATTAATACCTGCTTGAACGTTTTACTGAGGCCTGAGGAACTATCTAGCGCTTAGCTACATATTGAATGCACCATACAATCATTTGTGACATGAATGTTGTTATTGCCCTTGCCGTGTGGGAAAGGCTGTTACTATGTTATGTAATACACTTGGGAACGGCTTTTGGCCGCCGTGTTTTCTTTCCTTCTCATCATCTCGTGCACTGTACTTTCTCTCCTACCTTCACTCCTTGTCGCCGGACTCTGTCGCTCGTTGTCGCCCTCCTTTGTATCTGACGTCTCTCACGTTCTGAAGCTTCCAGGTCTCTGGCGGACTCGTAGACCCCCGACAGTGAGCCAGCCAACAGCCAGCTATCGCCCAGCTCTGACCCTTTTTTYCCAGTTTTATAGACTTCAACCAAAACGAATATTCGCTAGCAACATGCTCGCTCTCAACACTCGGAAACTCTCCACCACACTCCTTTTAGGCTTCGCCATCCTTATCGCGGTTTCGACAGTCGCGGAGGCCGCCCATGATGCGCCGCTCCAACAGCGCGACCACATTAACCTCAAGCGCATTGTCAGGAAGCGCTCCCCTCAACTCACTGGCCCAGACGGCCTCCCAGTGGTCATCGGGGCTGCTCCTATACCCGATTCTTCCAGCAGCAGCACGTCGTCGGAATCGACGACCGCTGTTTCCTCCTCGACCACCTCTGCCGCTGAATCGAGCACCTCGTCTTCCACAACGACCTCGGCTTCCGGGACCGACTCAGTACGTGCTTCAGTTCCTTTCCCATCGTTTCCCGACTAATGAATGTTCAGACCGTCAGCGGAAGTTCAACTACGTCAGGAACCGAGTCAACCACTTCGTCCTCGACTACCTCAAGCGCCACCTCAACCACGACCCCACCCCCTCCAGCAGCTACCACTCCAGCTCCAGGCAATGCCCAGGTCGAAACACACGTAACTCAAGTCAAATCCACAAAGACCTTGGTCACGTCGGTCAATGCTGAAGAGACAGCCCCTCCCCAGCTCGCAGGAGCTGCCAAGACGTCGAGCAATGTCGTGACTATTCTCATCGCTGTTGCTGCATCCATCGGTGGTGTTGCCATTCTCTGGACCATCTTCCGCAAGTGGAAGCTCGGTAGCTCGAAGAAGTTCGAAGACCGACTCCAACCCATTGACTGGAAGCCTTCTGGCCATGATGATGATGGCATCATCCCTGCTCACCGTCGAAACTCTGGCAACTCTTTCGCGACCTCCCCCCGACGCAACGATCAGCTCGAGCATGACTTCACTGCTGGCCCGACCCATGTGAGCCCAGTCGGTGGATATGCGGACATGTCTCGTGGCCCCAGCCCACAGATGCGGGAGAACAGAGGCTATGAATATGGTGGGAGGTACTAAATGGCATAGGTAGATGGACAGAGCAGTAGCACAATTCGGCCGGCTGCTTCTGACCTCGTGTCTTGACGGGAACCCCTCCATTATCTTTATTCTTCCATCCTGTGACAGGTGCCGCTGGCTCGCACCTTTCTGGACGTCTGTCGTATATCCTACATTGTGGTGACAATGATAGTATGATTGTTTACCCTCGTTCGTCGCCATAATTATTTCATTCTGCACCATACCCTTTCACTATTGTTATCATCCCCTTTTCTTCAACTCCATCTAGTTAATGAATTTTCTTACTTTTTTTGCCACGACGGACATTCGGTTAGCTCTCTTGAATGTGTAATGACGTGTTCGCTATCATAGCAAGACGAGAAAATCGAGATATACCCCATATTGAAAAGGCGGAACAGTTTAAAAAACACGCTACAACTCAGTCCCTGTTACAAATCTCGAAGTATCAAGGGTACGATTAAACCATACCTTACCAGCGTAGAATGCGAGGGGTAGACAAGAGGCTATAACTAATATCGGTGTCCATTGCTTCCATCTCTTGAGGATGCCGTCTCTAGATTGAGGATTCGGCTCGTCATCGACCCGCATGGCATCATCGTCAACAAGCTTCGTTCGAGCGAAGAGGCCTTCCAAGCCCGTGGGCTTCTCGGGCGCGAAGAATCGCTGTGGACGAAGCCATGACCCATCGTCAGCGTCGTTCTGCTTCTGCTTCGATTTGGCGCCGAAAAGCGAGTTCTGATCCCCGTTTGTAGGCGTCCAATCCATCGCATCCTCGTCAGATGGGGCCGGAATACTGGATGGTCCAGCAGTTTGGGAGAGAAGGGAGGGTAACCCGAATACAGGTTTAGGAGGTGGTGTGACGACCGGTTTCGAGGAAAGCGAGAGAGAGGCGAGGAGATCGGATTCTAGAACTTTAGGGAAAGAAGGGGCGGTAGGCGTTGATAACGATGATTGAGAGGCGGTTGCGGGTGTAGAAGAGCGAGAGAGGGTATTCCTATGCGATTGGGTATCGATGAGACGAATGGGTGGYGGGTGCTGAATGCTAAGGCAGAGTGAATATGCGAATAATGCCTGAGGTCAAAGGTTAAATGGGGTTGTTGCCAAACTTGACATGGGGAACTTACGATTAATTCGAACATGAGAGCCAATGGGAGGTAGAAACGCGGATATGAAATCACATATCGTTCCAGAAACGGACTTCGACGATGAAACACGATCGTTAAGGCCACGAGAAGCCGTGAGACCCATGCAGCCATTTGGCAAATCTAAGGTATAAGGTCAGACTAGAATTCACGAAAAGGCGGGGTAAATACTCACAATATAGTCGCGCCTTCCATGCAAACGGACATCTCTCCCTTGCATGCGCGCTCTCTGAATTGTGATGTAGGTCGGATCCCATACCGTCCAGAGAAGGGATACCAAAACGAGGAATGGAAGGGCACTCCGTAAACGAGGCACTGATTCAAGAGGCTGGCGACCGAACATCCCTAAGACACGAGTTAGTATGCTATAGAGCTGGATACCGAAGGAGGACTGACCCATGGAGAGAAGCACTATTGAGGCGACGGAACATAAGAACCAAAGAACGCCGCGAACTTTCCAAGACAGAGTTTCGACTAGTACTTTCTCCTTCGACTGAGGAGTCCCTGATACTCTCCGTTTGCGCTCCTTGCCCTCCTTGAGCCAACCTCCAAGAGCCTTTCTCCTGGCCATCTGCTCTTTCTGGTGAATTTCGTCTTCAACTGCTGGCTGGCACAATTCGCACACGGGAGGGTAGCGAGTATAGAGAGATTCCTTGTATTCTGGCAGCATCTTGACTCGATAGGCATATTCTGAGCTCTATAGACGCGTGAGGATCTCGGCGGGTGCTCCAGCGAGAACGGAAGCATACCTCTGGGGCGGGCAGATAATTTGAGAGCAGGTTCATGATGAGCGTTTGGTTTGTCTGGCAATTGTGGCAGAATTTCCCTGGCCTGTGTAGGTTGGGAAGTTGGTCCTTCGACGGTGATGCTAGATATTTGTTGAGCGCCTGTTGCGGAGCCGGGTGGGGAATGACACTTACCTCGTCTCGCAAAGCTCCTTCGATTGAGATGCTCTTGGTGCATTGCAGGCTCATCTGACAATATCTCCCCTCTCTCATTATAGCGGTTCCAACAGCCACACGCTGAACACCGGAAATTCCGAGGATTTTGAGGGATTGGGATATTGGAGTTGCAGAAGAAACATTGGACGTTGCTGTGTCGTCTGAAGAGGGCCGACATGGAGAAATATTGTAGGTCGCTGCAAAAATCGATAAAAACCGATATAAATACAACGCAGCGCCAGCGGCAAGGAGAGAAATGAGGAGGCCTGAGCCTGTGCAACGAGTTTCGACGTTCGCAGAGTTCAAACTCGCCGCGCCGCGATCGCCACACGTTGTTTGTCAAAGCCATCTGGCTACAACAAAGCCCCATCATGTTCTGTCGCCCGGGCCGGCGCCGGCTTGCATGGCCCTCTATCCAGCACCCTCTCCGAGCCATGCAGAACCGACTCTTCAGCCCAGTTATTTCACATCTTCGCTCTATGTAGAGCCACTCCGCACGGATATAAACCATCTGGCTTTCCTTTATGAGGAGCAATACAAGGCCAATAATGCCGAGCCACCGTTCTCCGTCTTCAAGAGTGTCTGGCGCTCACAAGGATGGCATTTGCTTCACCTCAGGGTTTTCGACGACCGCACTCGTGAACGATTTCTGACTACTACGTTTAGGCTTTTTCTTGGTGAGTCCACCTTTCTCTCTATTGGATGTCATTCAGACCTAAACCATAGAAAAGTTAAAGAAACCTGAGCCACTGTTCGCTCGAGTGACCGCAGTTCTTGCCCTTTATACTTTCTATTCCACCCAGCCTTTGGGTACAACTCCTGCTCTCTGGAATTTGAAAAATATTACGATCCCAGTCGGTACGTAGTTTCTCCCTGACACCGAGCTGATACTCAACCGTCTGTGCCCAGATCAATACAATGACCTCCAAGAGCTCGACGCGATCCTTTCAGGCACAGAACTCTCTGCTCTTCGCCCTACCGTATCATTCATTCTGAGATATTTTCGGGAACATGGCGTCTTTTTGCTTTTGCCTAGCTCCAGTCTGTTCCCCGAAAACCCTCGCTCGCTTCCTCGCGAAATTCACGTCGACCGCGGTCTGATAGCCTCATTAGACCCATCTTCCACCAAGAAAAAAGGAAGACCGACTCGAAATGACAAAACGAGAAAAGCAAAGTCGGCTGTTGACTCTCTTGAAAGCTGGCTTGACAAACCGCAGCCTCTCGTTGAATATTCCCCTGCCCGGACACAATCAAAGGCAGACGAATATCAACTCCTCAAATCACAGTTAATGACGGCTATTGACGGTCAGAACCCTGATTCCGAAGGTCACTCTGCTATAGTCAGAGCAAATCGACTAGTTTTGCAACGCTTACAGGAAGTCCAAACGTATGTCCCTCAAGCTGGCGACTCCTTGTCTCGACAAGAGAGGGAAAGTGCTGGTGTTGGGCGTGTTGAAAGTGCCATGGAGGATTTGGCCCAGGGACTCAACCCAGGTATTCTGGGTCTGCTTGAAGGCTCAGGCAAAAGGTGACGCTACCTGCCTCTGCCTTCTGGCTCTATTCTACTGCGCGATGTGGTCGTTTGCTGCCGGAAATAAACTTGTTTGCCTCTGCAGATCCTTGGAAGAAGACTCGGGCTGAGGTAATCCCGTTGAGAGGGTGAGAAGCCCAGCGATGCGTCTGTTCTCGCTGTATCCGCCCGCGTTCATTTTCTGAGCAACAGCGGGACGCCATGAATCCCTATTCTCAGCGTCGATATCACCCAAATCACTCCAACGCGTCGTCGACGGTCAATTTGATCCCCCCAGCGCAACCACCGACAAACACTCGTCCCCAGTTTACAAGGCGCTCTTCATCGAAAAGTTTTCCTACGAATAGCTCTGGTTCACTGGTGCGCTCGCCCTCCCGCCATGATCAAAATAGTATCCTCACAGCTCTCAGAGCGCACAGGACATTGGGAGCGTCTCCTTCACAGAACGCGTATGTCGCGTAACCTGCCTTCCCGCCCATCTCATTCACGTCTCCACAGTTCTCTCTGTCGCCAGATCCAACGACTTGGGGCTCAATTCTCTCTCCAAACCACCCTGAACCTGACGACTACCTCCACAACCCTGACCCAAAGCGGGACCGCAAATATGATTCCGGTGGACACATGTTCACGTATCGCGGTCTCACAAATTTGGGTTGTATGATCACCCTTTGTACGGGGATGTTGACCCTTTTGTACGTGTCCAGCACGTCATAGCAATGAAGGAGTTGACGTTAAGACGCGTTGAATCCAGTGCCGGCTACCCAATCTTTTCCCATTTCACTGCACGTAAACCGTCGGATATGGGCGGCTTTAATATCGGAGGGATAAACAGTACGGGTCAGGTGCGAGTGCCCCAAACCTGACTTCACGATGTGTCGATCCAATGGCGGGTTTAGATTCCTAGCTTTCCTGGAAATTATGGTCTAGTAGACCGCGATACCCCGGCTGATGCCTTCTACAAGGTATCTTATACCAACCCTAGTCAGCAACTACAGCTCGTCTTCAGCGACGAATTTAATACGGACGGTCGCACATTCTATCCTGGTGATGACCCTTATTGGGAGGCTGTTGATCTTCACTATTGGGCTGTGAGTACCCCCATTCTCATATGTAGAGAACGACCTATTGACCTGGATGCGCAGACCAATAATCTAGAGTGGTACGATCCAGAGGCTGTCGTTACGCGGGACGGCTTCCTGGAGGTCTCGCTTTCCCGGAAAGACACTCATGGGCTACAGTACCAAGGCGGTATGATCTCAACATGGAATAAATTTTGCTTTACAGGGGGTCTGCTGGAGGTCTCCGTTACTTTGCCCGGTGCTAACAACGTCATGGGTCTCTGGCCTGCTGTTTGGAGCATGGGTAACCTTGGTAGGTATTCATCATTTCCCAAACCTTTCGCAGACATCTTACCAATATATTTGCAGGACGAGCGGGTTATGGGGCGAGTCTAGAGGGCATGGTAACCTTAACCTTCGCCTTCCATTAAGCTTTGCCAGCTTACAAATGAATACGTAGTGGCCATACACATACGATGCCTGCGACGTCGGGACCGCGCCTAATCAGACTGTAAATGGACAACCTGTTGAAGCAACTATAAATGGAGATGCTAGTGCGAATGGAGCACTGTCCTTTCTTCCAGGCCAGAAGCTGTCTCGTTGCACATGCCCTGGCGAAGAGCACCCTGGTCCTATGCATAATGATGGAACGTTTGTTGGACGGTCCGCTCCCGAGATTGACGTGTTCGAAGCACAGGTTTCTGGAGAGCCTCCGGCTGGTGGAGTGTCACAATCGGCGCAATGGGCGGTTAGTTGGATTGTTCACAATCTGCAGTTTCTCGGATGGCTTACAATATTGTGTCTACAGCCATTTAATGCCGCTTATACCTGGTTGAACACTTCTGACAATCTCATAATTCCGGATCAAACGAGAACGACCCTCAATTCCTACACTGGAGGCGCCTTTCAACAGGCTACATCCTGTGTCACGACGACAAGTGAGTYAAGTAAAATTGTGTAAGGCCGTCGATATCATKATCTYTCCCAGATCAAGCATGCTATGAGCTCGATCAAGCTTGCACCTCTATCTATGGTTTTGAATATAGCCCTGGTTCGTGGTCCTCCTTTTTTTGCCCATTATTTCGCTTATGCCTCCTCCATCCAGGCTTCGATACTGCGGTTGGACATTTCACACTCGCTCTTCTACATACTGCTGATACGTGAACCTCAGTATGTCTCCTGGATCGCGGATGCCAGGCTTGCATGGACTTTGAGGGCTGGTGGTGTGGCAGCCGATGACCGTGTCCAGATCTCTGGCCGCCCTGTCCCGCAAGAACCAATGGTATGCCTTGCAGTCTATTCGACCCGACACAATTTTGACTTCGTGCATCGTAGTACCTAATTATAAACCTCGGCATGTCGGAAAACTTTGGAGGCGTTGACTTCGACCATTTGACCCTCCCTGCAACGATGAGGGTCGATTGGGTTCGAGTTTACCAGCCTCTGCGTGAAATCAATGTTGGGTGTGACCCTGCGGATTTCCCCACACAAGCTTACATCAACGAGTACGTTGACCAGTCATTGGAACATACTCGAGGTCGCTCAACGAATTTCCAGGAACATCGATGCCTACACGAATCCTAATTTAACCACCTGGACGGACGATTATGGAAAGTCGTTCCCTAAAAATAGGTTCCTGGGTCAATGTTGAGAAGAGCTGTTTATACCGCGGACTATGGAGCCACCCTTTTGGATCATACCGCTCTACGTTACTGTACAAGATAATAATAAACTGTGCAACATCGCGTTATGCGGGCGAAGGTCCTGGTGACCCGGCCTGATTCTGCCTCCGATCATAGATATCTTGAAGTTTTTGCAATGTCCGTTCGAGTGTAATAATCCCTCCAGCAGTAAGACGTGGTACCGCTAAGTGTTTGTCTTCCGGTGTGAGTTCCGGATGGTCTTTGCTCAATTCAATGAGACGCCGAGAGTCTCGCAGCACCTTCTCCAAACCTCTGTTGGCGTGGTATAGCCATTCTATCTCCTTTTCCAGTCCACCGAGAGGGATTTCCAGCGCGCGACGAATGAACCCACGAGACAAGACGTATGCTTTCTCGCTGTATAACCGGCTGTGAAGGGTGGATATCAAATGTGATCGCTTGAGAAAGAGGGCCGAAGTTACCTGTTGATCGTGCCCTCCTCAGTCCCTCTCAGTTTGTCGAACGCAGGTTCACAGAACCAGCTATAGAGACATTTCAGCCCATCGTCGGGTTTTGTATGAAGAGATAATCTTACGGTTCTTTCACCAACACCAAGCCTTGAATAGATACGAAGGCTTGAAGTAGCGAGGAGCGGGCAGCACTCCACGACTCGCTCTGGTCTCCAACCCAGGTTCCTAGGATGGAGAGACATACCTTACCTTCTTCATACAAATTTCTATACCCGTATTCAGATTTGGATCAAGGAGATTATATGCAGCTCGACGTACGGGTTCACTAATTCAGGTCGAAGAAACCATCAGTCAATACCTCTGAGTGGAAAAAGAGTAAAAAATTCATACCTCGGCCATTTCCATTTGTCCAGCTGAGGAAGTGTGCGATGGGAGGAGATTGGGGGAAGTTGGAGTCGAGCATCCAGTCGATCACGAAAGGCGCGTCTTCATATGGTGTATTTTCAGGCCCGATGATGAGAGACCTTAGGAGGTCCGCGCGATCCTCGTAAGCTCGGATAACTATGGATTCTGAAACCCAGCCATTAGCAAGTGGACACTTGGNAAAAAAGTGTGTTCCAAGTCTGCGCACCTGGTAGACTGCTAGCCAATACGCGGTATTCGCGCTGCAAACGGCTCATGAACCCCTTCGATGCTGTACCAGGTGTCGTGGAGTAATACGCATGATCTACCGGGGCACTGGAGAGGATCTCAAATCGTTGCCAGTTTTCTGATTCTTCGGATGGTAGCAAAGAGGTTGATCGAGGCACTTCCGCAGTGCTGGCTGGGTCTTGCTGTGCTGGCGTAGACTGGCTGTCCGCCTTGCTATCTTCGGTTGCGTCCTCCATAGCGCTGTCATTGAATTGAACAGGATCGACATCGACATCCATAGCATCGTCTCCATCTTCTTCATCTGTGTCTTCCCACTCCCCAGAAAGGTGATCTTCTGGTCGCCATTGACCATCCTCTTCCATAACCCAGACATGATCCTCATTATCAACATAGTCATCGGATACATCGGATTCATCCCAGACTTCGTCTTGAAGCTGCTCCATTCCGTCATACAAACGAGTGAGTCTTTCTACTGGATAATCCTTGATAGTCCCGTCTGGATGCGTGATTTCAATGGCGCCATCTAATCGGATCTGAAGGAGTATTGTTAAGAAATCGTTTGAATTGTAATCCCCAAGATCGACACCAGCGCACCTCGGAGACCTCACCAAACCATTGTAAGCTGGGATGTTGCGTCGACAGCTTTTCATCGGCGTCCGCCGGTACTCTTTCTGTCGCAAGTTTCTGACCAAGATCTACCAGTTCTTGCCTCCAGTCGTTAAGACTACCATCGAGGTGAGGTAATTCCCTGACCCAAGGCTCCAGTTCCCCTATCCGAGGAACACGAGGTTTAACGCATCCATTTGTCGTACCTTCCCTGTGGATGAAGACGAAATCACCTCTTCGGACACCAAAGCCGTCGAATGCAGTGGATGGATCGTTTTGGCTTGGATCACTGGCGCCATTGGGATCCAACTCGAGAACGGGGGCCAGCTCAGTCGTATTGGAATCTTCCAAATGCAGTTTCGCTGTCCTAGCATCTGGGTCAACGGATTGAACAATGGCAAACCGCCGCCCATCTTCATTCTTCCAGAGGACGTGGTCTNCAGGCCTGGTGGTAAATTTATGAATATATTGAAGGAGGCGAACAAGTGGAAAGGAACGTACCAGCAATCGTATTCATCTGGGTTCATGTAAGGAACGACGTCTATTGACCGAACCTTCTCTCGAACACCATCTTGCCAAAGAACATCGAACATGGAGACGGTTTCAATAACCTTGTACGTCTGGACCTGCATTATTCCAGCAGGGTCGCTTTCGTTCCCATGTTGGGTCAAAGGTGCGCCTGAGGTGTCCTTCAAGTAGACGCGATCACCGACCCGCATTTCTACGTCGGATCTGCCTCTGACAATAGTAAAATCTGTCATCTCATGTGCAGGCCAAAATCGCCGAGGTCTTGTTTTCTTCTCAGCCTCGGCGGGTTCCAGCTTTCTTAAATCGTAAGCTGAATACGAGCGATAATTGAAGAAGGAACTTGCCATTTGGTTCAAAGCAAGCCATGCGATTGCGTAAAGACTATGCCGGACTCCGATGACTTTGTCTTTACTTCCTCCACTGTTCGTTTGGGTGCCCCATAAAGACCTCCAAGCTGTCTGCATGCCATTCTGTGCTGGAGGGGGTAGGATATCCTGTGAAAGAATCTGGGTGAATTGACTATTTAGTAGGAAAGAGTGAGATCATACAGAGCCTTCATCACCAACAGTCAGACGCGAGCCGAGCTCTGGAAGACGGACCAGTTTCCCGCCTGCAGCTTCCACTATGGATTCATCAAATACCTGACACATTGCATGAGGAACTAGAACATTGACATGGTTCGAAAATGACAAACCTCAATGATCTTCGTCGGAGACAATTGATTAGCATGACCCCTTGGCCCATTGAATAAAAATAGACCCACCTGGCCGACCCAGTCATCGTAGACGACGTAGTCCCCTATTTCTCCATCGTGCTTGTCTTGAAGGTCGCTGGAAGTTTTCCAGCCATCGACAGGTTCGCTGCTGATAGCATGAACGAGCCGACCCCGAACATGGACATTAAGGACGACACCAGAACGCATATCGTCAATGGAGCGCTTGCAGTAGTCTCCTGGCTGCAAGCATCTGTCCATGAGCCTGAACCGGGACTCGGGTAGTATTTCGTTTCCTTGGGCATGGTCGATGTATGTGACTCCCACTTCGCCTTGCGTCAAAGGACGGAGCAGAGGGTCAGCTATGCTTGCTTGTGGTGGTATATCCTCCGGATCGTGCCAACATCTCTGAAGGCTAATTCAATTGGGTGTGGTTGATACTGAACGGGATGAGCACCCACAAGAACGACAGCATAGGGACCATCCGACGAATCTAATCTCTGAACGATATCATTTCGGTAGAGCTTGAAAGAAGATAAGCCGTTGAAGATGATGGGTATCTGTGAGAGGACTGACCCTGCTGTGTGAAGGGGCATTTGAAGCCATTTTACCGCCTTTAGTAGACTCGCGGCGGACAAGGTACAGACCGCAGATAATAGGAAACTGAGATCATGTAAGCAGATTTCAATTGACGCCTATTGGAGTTGCCCAGCCCAGCCAATCACGTCATTCCTCTCTCTCACCATGTCGTCCATCTTGTCGCTTCCCCCCGAATTACAGCCAGAATTTCTGAAATTTTTGGACTACAGTTCGCTTGTGTCATGCAGAGGGGTCTGTATCGCATCCCTATGAGGCTATGTCTCCACTGACCTGCAGCCATTTTGAAGGTCTGCTCTCAGTTCAGAGACATCATCGATAGAGACCCGAACTTGCAGTATCAACTTGACCTGGCTTCTGCTGGATTGGAGGATGGTCCTCCAACAGGAGGGTCATTGACGCAACGCCACGAAGCATTGAGGCAATACACATCCGCTTGGAATCAGCTCAAGTGGTCGAAGCAGATCGAGGTTCGGATGTCACGCAGTGGATTATGGGAGCTATTCGGAGGTGTCCTAGGGCAAAACACGCATGAAGGAGGATTCACGTTCACCAGGCTTCCTTCTGTGATCCGTGGCATTGAGGAGAAGACTTGGACAGTGGGCAAACCGGGGTTTGAGATCCGCGACTTTACAATGGATTATGGACAGGACCTTTTGGTTCTAGTCGAGAAACCCAGGTGGTAGGTGTGGCATTTCTTATATGCATCCGGGTTTCATAAACTCTCCCCTCGTATAGGGACGGACCTAAGGCAGACCACATGCATCGCTTGCATCTCTTGTCGTTGCAGAAGTCGCCTGGATCCCCTCACCCCCTCGCAAAGGGTGGAGCAGATCTACCCCATTTACAAAACATCAGAGACATGGAGATATCATACACTATCCAGATCGCTGGGGACTTTATCGGGCTCCTAATCACTTGCGGTCGTCTTGATGGGAACGAGTTTTTGGTCTGGGACTGGAAATGTGGGCAGCTAAAGCTGGTAAGCTTTCTGTAGACCTTTAAACATAAGCAAAGTAACTCAGCCCATGATAGCATATAGTTGGGGACGGATTGATATCGTTCACATTTCTATCGGAGCGACATGTTCTGTTCTGTATCTTTGACCAGAACAGCTATGATCCAGAGATCGATCCGCACCTTGTGGTCATGGACTGCAGACAAAGCTCCGGGACCCCGCAAACCGTACAGACTTTGGAGTCAGGATTCTCATTCCAGTATCCTCAATTCCATAATTCGGCCGTATTCTTGCATATGGAAATTCGAGCAGATCCTTCACCCTCATTCTCACCAGACCCCAGCTTACCGGTACCTTTCCATCTATCCAGGAACAACCGAATTTACTTGGTCACTTTATGGCTCCAAGTCCGTAACGGTCAAATACAATCGCTGGTGCTTTTTGTGCCTTCCAAGACTCTGCTCAATGCCGTCCAATCAGCCGAGAAAGCTGGCCATGGAAGCGACGGAACCTACGATGTGCCCTGGAATGCCTGGGGACCAGATGGCACACGGATGATGGTCTCGAGCCACCCGCGTTCACATGTCTGGGTATGCTTCGTGTATGGAACGAGGTATATTGGACTGGAGCAGCCTGAACAGGGAGATAAAAAAGCTTGGTGCCGCGTCTACGACTTTGCCGATCTCCCAGTGCGCCGAGGGAAAGTGGATGTCAAGGAAGAGAACATCATCAGAGCTCCAGCCTCGCTCAGTGATATGAAGTCCCCGGAGGCGATGTGTCATATCGGCGCCTCAATAATACCCTCTGGGACGATCTTCGCCGAAGAAGTGACAACGACATATCCGTTTCGATACAAGTCTGTGGAATTGGATGTTCCACTGACAACGGGACATGAGCACACATGTGCAGTTATGTGCAGTGAGGACAGCATTGTCATCGTAGATGTGAGTTGCCTCGCTTTGTCTGCACACCTACTTTACATGCTAACCAGCCGGAGAAGAGCGTAAATCGCAAATATATCTTTCTGAGCTTTTAACAGCGCGGGGAAGACACAGGCGCGCGCCTACTGCGACAGTGTCATACCAAACCGCTGGTGTGCGAAAGGTGTGGAATGTCATACGAGTCAGAAATGTCCACGTTGGGGACACGCTCGGCGCTCCTGGCGGTACGGAACAATATTACTTATGCGAGATGGTTCGAAAGCATGTCTAGATTGCCCAATGCCCAAGTTGCACCGTGGTCAGTTGAACAATTAGCCGAGGGGTGACGCAGATGAGGGATAAATGTAACGATGCAGGAGATGTTTTAGCTACCCTGAATCTACGGGCGTATATACCTCGGCGCAGCGATGCGAGCTCCAGCTGTAAATAGCGAGATGGAAGAGAGTCAGGTATAGAACTGCGGTGTTTTGGCTTTGGGAGGGAGATGAGATGCTCAGAGATCGGCCGTAATCGGGAGATCTTGCCGGGTTGCCATCTTATCTGATAGCATGTGCAATCAGGCGCCATTCGATTTTCAGCACACAGCAGCCTCGACTCGGGTTTCTTTAAAACGCCCTCTCTTCCTCCATGACTCAAGCAGCCCCCCATTCTCCTCCTCCCCCATCCTCCTCGCCGAAATGATTCCCCAATCCCCCCTCAGCCCCCTCATAAAGGCACGCTCCCAGACCTTCAAGGCCTTCTACGCCGTACGTCGTTCACAGCTCCAACGACGGCCTTTGCTCACTGTTTGCTGTTCAGACCATCCGTAGTCTCAGGAATAATACCAGTCCTGTAGACCCACAAGCGGACGTCGCCCCACCCTCGGATAATGTAGGTTCATGAGGATGATTTTATGTTGTCAACATGCTGATCATCGTGCAGGACTTTATTTTGTCAATCTTGCGGGCGAACCCATCCCTGCGGGATACACGTTCCTACCTCGCCTCCTTCGGTATCTCCCCCAAAAAACCACAAGCCAAGCCCCCTACCCAAACGCCTGAACTAATAATACCTCCGCCGCCTCTCCCCAAAACCTCGTCTCACACCAAAATCGACGCCACAGAGCATGCTCTAACGCCAAGCCCAGTCATCCATTCCATCCTCAACCCTATCTACCGGCGAACATCCCTTGTGAAGCTCCAGGGTCCTTTCACTGATGTGCAGCTGGACAGCATCACAAAGGGTCTGGTCTATCTCGGGAAACTCGGTCTTGTCAGTGTCATCGTCGTCGAGACTGATGATCGACACAAAGGCGACCTCGACGAGCGAGCACGCATCATCGACGAGGTCATGCGCGTTGTTACCAGCTTGGAAAAGCAGGGGGCGCGTACTCGACCAGTCATGGGGGCCGTAGCGCGATTGGGTCCCAAACCCGGTAGCGCCGCGGATTCCAATTCCGACCCGAGCTTCATCCCACCAGAGACGCACGCCTATCCCCAGGATCTTACACCCATTCGATCGTCTCTCCGCGCTGGAGAGATTCCCGTCGTTGCCCCTTTCGCTCTGGACTCGTTCTGCCGGTCTGTTCGTGTCGATGCGAACGACCTCATTGCAGGGCTTGCCTGCAGCATGACTGAAGCCGCTGCTCTAGAAAACTCGTCCCGCGAAGAGAATGAAGACGGAAGCACAGACCCAGACGCCGTCGACCTTACCCCCCTGCGACTCATGATCATTAACCGTCATGGCGGAATACCCTCCTACGCACGTTCTGGATATCCCCATCTTCTCATCAATCTCAATCAAGAGTACGAGCATATTCTCGAAACGTTCGATCGACGGTGGAAGTCTACCCATCCGACTGCACTTTCGGACCTTGCCCTGGCTCGCACTTGCCTAACTTATATGCCTTCGACTTCTTCAGCCATTATGGTTTCCCACAAGTCACCCAGCTCTATGATTGGAAATCTAATTACCAACAAACCCGCCGTCAGCTCCAGCCTTCCCCATGCATTGCTTCAGGGGAATTCGAAGCTTACCCCACATACCCCGACTCTTCTGCGACGAGGATTACCTGTTCAAGTCATCCGATCGGTTGCCGACATTGATAAAACCAAGATGACTGCCCTCCTTGAGCAGTCGTTCCGACGGGTCCTCGATCAAGACGCGTTTTACAAGAGACTGGAAGCTACGCTCGACTTCGTCATCATTGTTGGCGACTACGCAGGCACAGCTATCGTGACGAATGAACCTTCCCCGAGCTCATCGCAGCCGATATCCTATTTGGACAAGTTTGCTGTTCTCCCGAGTCATCAGGGAGATGGGACCGTCGACTTTTTGTGGGTTGCGCTTCATGACGAATCCTACGGATTGGGTCACCCTTTCGCTGCCAATCCTAACGGAGGCAAAGGTGGAGTGGGAGAAGGACGAGATTTGGTTTGGCGAAGTCGCTCCAACAATCCCGTAAACAAGTGGTATTTCGAGCGCAGTACTGGACATCTTCGGATGGGTGATTGGGTGTTATTCTGGTCGGACGGTGAGAAACGGCTGAAGATTGAGCAGGGTCGTCGTGGGAGCGATGGATTGTCGTTCATCGAGGATTGGGAACATGGCCGACTCGGGGAGTGGGCTGGTGTTATTACCAAAATACCTTCTGCCTGGAAGTAATCGAATCTTGTTTTTATTGGGATAGATTTGGACGGTTCTGTTTTCTAGAAGTAAATCGTTTTTCAGCTCTCTTGAACCTTTTGCTGGGTATTTTTACAATTAATTTAAACCCTCTCGAAACAAAGCATCTAACTATGCAGTGTACCCGTATATATCATGTATAAGATACCGTGCATCACTAAATTCAATAGACTCAGAACAATCCATCCAAAACCTTGCGAGAGGCTTCGACTCCGAGCTAGGCAAAACAAAAAAAGTTATTAGTTGCAGATTTCATATGCGACAAGGATGGAACTTACGAATGTGGCAGCGTTAGCGGGGAAAGCCTGGTGGAATGGAAAGGTCAGCTATTGAATAGCGATTGACGCTCAATCTAAAAAATGACGCACCCTAGCCATGGCAGGTCCGAAGCCCTTCCAGAGGGCAGCCGCACCATCCTGGGCGATCGTCTTGCGGGCGCAATCCAGGAGTCCAGAATAGGTTCCGGGAGCGGCGGACTGAATTCTCGATTTCAAAACCTAAAGAAAGAGAGAGGGAGGGGGTGTTAGCAAAAAAAGGTACGCATCATATTCGGGGGGAAGGGGTACTTACGTCTGGAGGGATAGCAATAGCCCACATTGCAACACCCGCGGTACCTCCGGCGAGGATGATTGCTTGGAGGTTGAGTTCACTTGCAGATGCGCCAGCTGGGGTAAGAGCCTTCTTTGTTACTTCATAGGCGGCGAAGTAGCTGAAATATGGCGACATAGAAACAAAGACATGGCGATGGTGTGACGAGGAAGCCAGAGAAATTTATCAGAATTATTTTTGGGGACAAGAAGAGAGGCTATTTGAACATACGCAGCGCTTCCTGGACCATCCCGAGCAAGGGTCGCACCTGTTCCACGGAAAATGCTTCGGATACCTCCTTCCTTGTACAGGTGCTTCAGGACGTCGGTGACACCCGTATATTTAGTCCCTGATCCCGCCTGACCTTGCACCTGAGCGGGGTATAATTAGCATGGAAGACCAGGTCAACGTGCACGAGGAGATGCACACCTGCAAGAGAACCTTGGCACGCTCTACAGGCGCGGTCACAAGGGTGGTCGGAACCGCGGAGAGGAAGCCGGCTGCTGCGAGCTCGGGTATCGAGAGTGCTTGAGATTTGCGCTCAGGTGTCGCAGCAAGGATCAGTTTTTTGGAAGCATCGTAGGCCTTGAGGAGGAGATGTCTGTGTGAGTTACGGCATTGGGGAAAGGGAGCGGGTGATCTCGTACCCAGAAGGACACAGCGAAGATTGGGGTGACCCCGAGCAGGGGAGGGACAATTCCTCGGTAAAGACTGCCAAAAAGAAGATCGGTTACGATGTCATTGGACTGTGCGCAGATAGAAATAGCACATACCCAGTGATCCCATCCTTTGCCACCGTCTTCTTCACAACATCCACTGCGCCCGTGTATGCCCCGGCAGGCGCCGTCTGCAGCCTTGTCTTGGTCAAGTCGAATGGATGGCCTGCGCCTGTGAGCTGGCACTCTCTCAACACTGCAGCTCGAAGATGTTACTGACCGACGACGACGGCGCACACGCCTCCGAATCCACCAGCAACAAACGACTTGATGCTTTCCGCGGCAGATGAAGATTCCTTGGACTGTTATAGACGGCGACGAGTCACCAACCAGCAATGAGCTCAGGAGGTCACTACAATTTTGAAATACCGGAATCACTGACCATCGTGTCGGGAGGGGTGTGCTCGGGGTGGACGAGTCTAGTGAGTAGGAAGACGGAAGGACGGCTTCCACCCTTTTTACATGATGCCCTAATACAGCGCTTGGGCAACCCAACCGGGAAGATACGGATTTCACATGCTTGCTGCCAATCACCCCCAGTGAGAACCCCACCTGGACCCACGATGGTCAATCGTGACCCATCGGTGAGACAGTGACCCATCGTGGCTCATCATGAGAATGTCATCTCCGATATTCTTTCGACCTTACCATCATGACCTATCGTGCGATCTCCACCATCCTATGTAACATACCTATCCGATACTCAATAAAAACACCTTCCTATTGATTTTGTAATGCACAGTAAAAGTATTGGTGTGATTGCAAAGTCCGAGACTGGAGTTAGGTTTTCTGCGCCGTTTGGAGTTGTAGACTCGCACAACAATCCTTTGCTCCTCCCCACATCATTCCTCCTCAGATCTATCATGTCGGACGCCTCTTTTGACCTAATGGAAGGCGATCTCTGCTCTGATGTCCTGTCAGGCCTCAGAGATCTTGGATCCAGTAATGGCGGGTCCACGCTTGCCAAGGGTTTGCCGACTATGCGTCGAGGCAGCGCCGCCGGGCACAGCAACCCACAAGGGCATTCCAATAGAGCGATAGGTG
>SDEE01000698.1:0-25738 GCA_004126415.1 Candolleomyces aberdarensis
CCTAGATCATACCAATGGTATGTTATATGAAGCTAACACGTCGGAGGATTGTAATGCACCGGAGTTTTGAAAGAATCGTTGGATCATGACATAGCTACAGCACCACATGAGTCAAACCATGCCGCCATTGATCGTGGAACACCGGTGGTGTATTACTATTATGGATGCAACAGCTATCCAAATATTCCAGGGCGCAGATACAAGTCGAATTCCGATTTGGCACGATCATGCAGAAATCTCCAAAGCTCGCTCTGAGCAAACGCCAAGTGCTGCTTGTAACTCTCGCTACCCAATGCAAGCTGCGTCCATTCCATCGATTTATGCTTGTAGTAGTTGATTGTCCACCCCATTTCGCTCTTGAGAAGCACACAATCTTCTTCCCATCGCTCCTTCCGGGATTTGGCACGGAGCCAGCTAATTTGGTACACTAATCCTCGGTGAGACCTTGGCTACTGGGATTTTAAATCACTCACGCTCTTCCAGGTGTTCACTTCCATCACTGTCACCTGCAACATCCAAACTCCAAAACCAAGCCAACTTTTCCTTGCTCTGACCCCTGGCATTGGGTTCGCTCACCGCGGTCACAGTCCTTAGATCTTCCTTCGTGATGTCCTTGTACTGTGCAAGAACTTCGGCACTTGCCCCAAGCATCCTGAGGGCAGCCAAGGCATTAGTGTAGGCCTTCTGGTGGAATTTGAGTTCTCGGTCGGAGCGCTTGATGTTGTCCCATCCTCTGGTTCACCGGTTTTTGCCTTTGTACGGCCGGATTTGGGCTCTGTAGACATAGGATTTGTAGCCGATTTCTGTTCGTATCGCTTGGAGCGCATCATTTCCCTCTCCCATGCAAAGAATGATCTCGGTATCTTTGGCATCTCGGTAGGCCCTGGGCATCGAGGGGCTTGAGTACACCTGAGACGGTAGAGGAACATGGCATGTTATCACTGCATCGTCGGACTCGGATTTTTTGCCCTTGGACCAGGGGCTTGGCCTATAGACAAGCTTGGTGAAATCCACGTCAGGGAACTGATACTCCACTGTGTTCATGAGATTTTCAAATTGCTTGATCAGCTTTTCCTTCATTTTTGCAACCTTGATATCCTGGACGGTGGTTGGGTTGGGGTTATGAGCGATTTCGTCTTGGATTCGAAGTTGCTGTTGTTGAATTTTGATGCCTTCAACAATCCAGGCTGTCAGACCCACGTTTTTTCCGGCATTTTGCTCTTGTTCCACCCCCCTGAGCCCAAGTTTTGCTTGAGGGGGGGCTGCCAATCAGATGAACAAAAAGCCTGGTGAGAGGAGTATCAAACCACCCACCTCCTTCAAGCTTGGACAAGTAAATATCCATTGCTTTCACATCATGGAGACGGTTTGCATGCGCCTGTGCCTCTTGAGATGCCCATTTGGTTCTTTGTTCGTCAGATGTGGTAGAATCAAGGTTTTCAAACTCTTCCTGGGCGTCCTCCCTTTCTTCGTGTGCTTTATGATATGATTTGGAGATATAACCCACTGAATGAAAATTAGTAATCTGGGCCACTTCAGAACATCGGTAGCTCACAAAGGTTGACCATCATCTTCCAATTCATGTCGTTCAAGAGCGCATCCAACATCTCTGCACGGTGAGCCAAAGTCATGTACCGCAGGGAAGGTGCAGCGTGATTGAGCTCTGACCACCGGGCTTCTAAAATCTCGGCGGACTTGACCCCAGCACCCTTGATGAAACTCGTCACATGTCTAGGGTAGCATTCGTTTTTGTGGCCATGAACATGCCAAGTCCCAATTGCATAGTAGATTTTGTCCTCCAGTCCATCTGGAAAAGCGAGGTATTCACTTGCCTCAACCCGTTCTTTATGATGAGGTCGATATTGACAGTTGACATTGTAGCCCCAGATGAGAAACTCGGCTTCCGTTAAATCCCCATAACTCCAAGCCTTGGTCGTAGCATAGTCCATATTAATTTGCCTATAGCCTTCTGTGAGTAGAAAGCCTGGTGAAAAAAGAGCTCGGTGGAGCCATCTCACCGTTCTCCCTTTTGCATGTCAACCTGTGCTGTCGGCACAAAGGCTCCATGGCGCATGCATGCCACGGAGCAAATCCCGGTGACATCACATCCCTTGTGAATTTTGCTTCTATCCTTCAAAGCTCGGTGCTCATGGCAGGTAATGGGCTACAAGGTCCGGTGGCCAGGGTTGTGAGCGAGCTGCGCGACGTAGATTGTTTTCGACTCACATCCTTGCGCTCTTCAGCAGAGGCCAAATGCTCAGCATATCTTGTTTTCTCTGTCATGAAGCCTTCACCGGACTTGAGCCAAATGTCGTTTTCCTCTGTCAGTGGCTCTTGGTGAACTTGAGAAAAGCAGCCATCTCCGCAATAAGAGCGATGATACTTCCATTTCTCCGGGTCGTCTTTCCAGTCTTCAGGTAGGTTGATTCCAGGTTGAGGACACCCAGCACAGAAGTAAGCAAGATCCCCTTCTCCAGGTTGCTTGCCATTGTGCGCAAATCCAAACTCTATGATCTCCTTCACATTCTGCCATTGGTGCTTGACCCGATGTAGCTCTGCGTAGCGATTCTAGGAGTGATGTGCATGAACACACAAGGCCTTTTGAGGTGAACCACGTACGGGCACAGAGTCGGGAAAGGCAGGGTTGGTTAATCGACGAAGCTTCTGATAATATTGGTAGGAGGTCGTGTGGCATTCCAAGTAGGCCAGCATATTGTCATCGAGAACCGCAAACGTAAATGCCAACTGAACAGATTTGAACGAAGCAGGGAACAGTCCAAGGTCTAGGTAGTCGTCCAGCACTTTGTCCTCTCGGCCAGGACATTGACAAAGAGCAACAGGCAAATGGTGGATCCCATTTGTATGAACAATTGTGACCACAGTATCACCTTCAAGCTGCTTCCCCAGTGGTTCTGCGTTGTATGTGAAGTTGCGTACCTGCGCCTGAGCAAACACAGTGTCCCCAGTACCCTCCTTTGCATAAGGACATGGAATACCACCATGGCCCAGATGGATACGCACACCTGTTGCCCAAAGCCAATCAGGAGAGTAATGAGTCCCTTGCCAGCTTGTAACACGATGGAAAGGGTTGGCAGCATGCTGTTTGGCACAACATTCCCTGCAGAACGAGGGGGAACCCATGCAATCCATGCAACGCCATGGGCCATTTTCTTTTCCACAGACGCTACATGTCCGTCCTTCCACAGGCGCTGCCCGAGACACAACCCTGTCAACGAAACGCTGTTGATGTTGCTGAACGAATTCTTCAAGGTAGTCCCTTTGTGTCTGCACAATTTGGTTATCCAATCTGGAATGGATTCAAAAGTGCTGCTCACCTTGGTTTCCCTAGGGTCAAAGTCAGGCTCTTCCTGGAAGAAGTCATACTCCTGGCCCCCAACGTCATTCACATCATCCGTCCTCTGCCTTTTGCTCTTCCGAGGTGATTCAGATGGTCGTAAGTTTGGATTCTTTGGAGGACTTGTGGGCGTGTATGTCTTCTGGAGGAGCTTTGACCCACCCCGCCCATCCGAGGCGACATGAAAAATCTTCAAGTTTTTCTTACCGATCTTCTTCCTTGATTGCTTCATGGGAGGTAGGAATGAAAAGACGAGAGCAATCAATGCTCATCCTCGACTTATACAAAGTATGGAATGACATCATGCAATATTAATTAGGCTTGAATCTAGCCTCGACCACCGGGTTTATTGCTACCGGACATTCACTGGACCAAAAACGCCGATCAAATCAATGGCTCGGATGCTGAGGCTTTGGTCCGGTGGTTTGGTCCAGTGGCTTTCCGGCAAACAGACAAGGCACAGGGAGCACATGGCAGGTACAGGATGCTATTGCTCTTGTGGTTGATTGTTGAGATAATGTATCTTGGCACCGGATGGTTGCCTTGCTCGAATCAGACAAACAAATAAACAAAAAAAACAAAAAAAAACATCCCACTTTTCACTCACTACCACCACCATTGCAGCCATGTCAGTCACCAAATCGTCTGCCGCAGCTACCAAGCCCCAAGGGAGGAAGAAGTCGTCCAGCGGGGAGGGCAGGGCTAGAGCGAATTGGCTTTCCCGTTGGAAGAAGCTGAATTCGAAGTACCGGCTCACCGAAAGCGACGTAAAAATTTGCGACGATGTGCGCCGACAGGTCAAAGGTGCCCCTCTTCCCCAGCATACCCGGCTTCTATCGACAGCAATCACCGAGATAATCGAAGGATACCGTGTACAGCACAATCTGGAGGAGGTTGATGCCTTCATGCAGGAGAGAATTGACAAGGCGGTCCGAAAGTGGGTTAGGGAGAAGACGAGGTCGCGGGTCAGGGCAGCCAAGATTGGAACCAAGTCCTACAATGCTCGCCGGGTTTTCTATCAGCAAAACAAGGACAAGGTCAAGAAGCGTGCCACCGAGCTTCAAAAAGAGGGTGATGGTCCCTGGCCAATTGGAACAACGGCCAAAGCGCTAACCGAGCTTTATACAACCCTCCCAAAGGAAGAAGTGGAAAAGTTGCAAACCATTGCGAATGAGTGGAATACCATGGGTCCTGGAGAGGAGGTTCACCTAGAGTGAGTCACCGGGTCTCTATCCACCGGGCTTCTATACTGACAATCCTCGGCTGCCGGTGTTGTCAGCACTGCAATCAAGGTGATTCCTAAACGCTGCCTTGCTTTTTTTGAAGACTGCAGAAAGCAATATGGAGCGGTTTTCTTTGTCCTATATGCACACAAGACCTCGAAAGGTGTTCAAGCTGGTATGATGGACTACACAAGGAACATGGCCGGGGATGGGCGATCTTTCAGCTCCAAAATGAAGGCCGAAATTGCAGACAGCGGAGTTCAGGAGATCTGGGAGGAATATGTAAACGCAAACTGGGGGGTCATGGAAGCCGAAGAAGAAGCCGGTGTCCGTCGACGAATGGGCAAATCGAGGAAGACGATGCATTTGCCTGTGAACGAGTGGGGTGAACCCATCCTGCCAGATGTGGAATTGGTGGTAGAGTCTGGGGAGCTGCCTGCCGAGTTTTCAGGCCTCCGGGAATACCTTCAAACCATGCTCCGAACGTTCCTCTCAATGCACTGGGGACTAGCTGGACCAGTCACTTCCAAGGAGCCTACGGTGCCTTGGAGCGATATAATCAAAGAACCGCGGCAGTATATTCGTTCGAAATATCTGCCGGACAACTTGGTTGGTTTCCTCAAGGATCCATCCAAGGTGCCAATTAGCGATTGCTTGGCCCTTTTGATTTTCTGGTTGGACAGACAGAGAGACGAAAAAGATGTGGTATTCGAGTTCTCTCATTGGCAACAAAGTCGGCATAAAAGCCCGGTACCTCGCGAACCCCGGCGGAAAGCCCCTGCAATCCCTGACAAGCCAGGCTACAAAAACGCCGAGTCTCAGGGAAGCAGCGATGAAGAGACGGAGACCAGGCAAACACGTTCAAAAAAGCATTCGAAGTCAAGTGGGAAAGGGAAGGAGACTTCAGGCGGGAAAGGGAAGCAGGGAAAGTCAGGTGGGGGGAAGAATGGGCAAGATGGATCAGACGAAGATTTGGAAGATGAATGGTCTGATCGCGAATCGACCGATGAAGAATGGGCTGATGATGAATGGGGAGGGGTGGCAGAAGACGAAGGCACAATCTCAACCTCGAGCCAAGTTAGCTCGGACTCGGAGCATCAAGACTCCGACTCTGATAGCTCAGATGGTCGGATCTCCAGCGAGAAGCTCGGTGACAAGGAAAACCCGGCCAAAAAAGTGGACGAGAGCCATGAAAGTGCAGGAGAGGGCGCAACAAGTCCGGTGCCCGAAACCCCTCCATCAAGCCCAGATCACCCGTGTAAAAAGCTCAAAGTGCCCCACGACACAGTGGCCTGGTTCCAGGATCTCGAAAGGTCTTTGGATAACCCATTCAATGAAAGCCCAAAAACCCCGGCAGGAAATTTCGAGGGAAAAGAGACACATGGGTCGCAGTTGAATTCACCAAAGGATAGCTTTTGGGATAACCCATTCAACGAAAGCTCAGAAACCCCGGCCGGATCTTTCGAGGGAAAAGAGAGACTTGGGTCGCAGGTGAATTCACCAAGGGATAGAGGGTCCGGCAGTGGGGCAGATGTCAACGGGGAAACAGCAGGGGAGAAACCGGGGGCAGACATTGATGAGTCGGAAACAACACGAGAGAAACGAAAAAGGGACGATTCTGACAATGGTTCAGACGTGTTTTCACAACATGAAGATTCTGATAATGCATCAGACATAGACAAGATCTCCGAGCTGGGTCACTTCAAGGTTGGTCCTCCCGGGAGGAAGAAAAAATTGACGGCGCAATCCAACCCCGGCGATCCGCCGCGATCACCCTCACCAACTCGACCTCCCAGTGACAATAGCCCAGCGAAGAACACCCGAAGTCAAGCCCGCAGGCCTGCGCCTCGTATGGCGAAAAGGGTGCCAGGAAACCCGGTGGATCCTGATCGCCTTTTTGACTTGAGCTCTCGTCGTCAAACGCGGTCTCTTCATACCCCTAAGCCAGCAGGGCACTATGCACGTCTCAATAGAGGTCTTTAATCTTCTTTAACTTCTCTGTATTACATTCAACCTGTCGTATGATATCCAAATTGGCTGCATGAATTTCCGCATTGAGCCCGCAAAACGTCCATCAGTTAACTAATGTAAATGGGGAAATGGGCATCCTTAAATATGGACGTGGGCTGCCATGACCACCATTCAACCTAGATGAGCCATCTCTCCCCCTGCGACCCCTCTGAGCTCAACCCAAGATGGAACCGCGCTCGAAATAAATCATGGATGGCTGCCTGTGTTGCCATTCAGGTATTCCACAGCGAGAAGGAACACAAGAAGATCGACATTGAAATTCCCGACGAGATCTCCGACATTTATTCTGATATTCTTCTGGCAGCACGCACTTGTGTTGAGGCGTTTGCCACTCGAGGTTTGTTCCAATCGCTCCTCATCTCAAACCGAGGTTAAGACAAGCTAGTGACCCTGCCATGGGAACTTCGGGAGTACGAACAATCCCTCTCAAAGATGCAAAACGGTTTCAATGTAAAGGCAGAGGCGGCAGTAGCGGCGAAATTCCCTCCATCAAGCAACACCGGCCGCCTCGAAACCCGGCCGTTCATTGTTGTGGACAAAGCCGGTGAGATAGGCCTATGGCATTTGCCCTCCGTAATCTCTAGCCGTCTCCAACGCCTGGTGGAGGCGGCCACACGCCAACTGCACCAAAGGGCCCCTACGTTATTCACAGTTGGGAACGGCCCTGCAACCCGGTGTGACCCTGCCCTGTTCCAAACATCGGCGGCCAATGTGTGGGGGCATGGAACAGCCTGTTTATGCTACTGCTGGTTCCAGCAAGCACACGATGTAAGGGTTGGCTTCCAAACACCGGCTACCTGGCATGTCTGATGTTTGACAGTCCCTCCCAGAAGAAAACCCCGGCCCGTCCCGCAGCTGCCTTRAACACCGGCAGGCAATATTGGAATACCTCGACAACATAACACCGGCCATGTGCATTATGGCAGCACTCTTGCGGATTATCAACCCTGCCCAATTTTCCCAATGCTTCCGACTCTCAAAACGGATTGCATATCTCCCTGTAAATCATCGGCAGGACATGCTGGACCTTTTGGAGTTTTGGTCTTCCCCTTTTCACTGCATGCAGCTCATTGTCAACCGAGAGACGCTTGATCACAGAGACACTCGAGGGTGGACACTTGGGTATGACCTCCTAGCGACCTTTGGAAATTACAACAATGGGGTCTTATCTCTCCCAACCATAGGACTCGAATGCGCATACAATCCAGGCACGGTTACCGGACTTATGGGCAAAATCTTCATCCATGGTGTTAGACCAGTCAACGGTGAACGATTCTGCTTTGCACAATTTGTTCGGCCGGGTTTATTTGCGCGCGCCCTCCCAGGGAAGTCTCCACCATCGCCGCCTTCCCTCTCGCTTTTCGAAGACGCCGGGGATTTCACCGGGAATTTCCATTGGGAGAGGTATGGAGCGACATGCAGCACCTATACTTTCACGCCGATGAGCGTCACCCATATATAGTAATTGTCGGAACCCGTGCGTGGGAGTCGGGGCCCAACTAGGAAAATGAAAATTTTTGTCTCCAAAAGCTTGTTTGAGCTCCTTCTTCTCCTACCCACCTTCCTCATATCCAATCTTTGCATCATGGCATCCAATCGGCTGACACGCGTAAAACTAACTTGTCTCACCGCACTGCAAATATGGGACACCGAACTTGGCCCCACAAGCGCCACTGAGGCAATCAGCAGTGACGTTACCATTCCGATACAAATAGAAGACCTCCTGGCAGACATCATTCAGGCAGTCCGGGCATGCCTAACCGCTTTTAGAAACCAAGGTACGGCTACTTTTGGATACCCCGGCTGCCGGACTAACTAGTCTTAGTGCCGCTCGGGATTGACTCCATCGAGGAAATCATTCAAAGCAGGGGAGAAGTTGGCTCATGCTCGGGTCGCGGCGTCACTGGCCGGCCTTTTGTGGTCGTGGATCAAGAAGATCGATTGGTCACATGGAATATCCCCGGTGCAATTTCTCCCCGCTTGCAAAAGATTGCAGAAACCGCGGTGGCAACCCTCCTCGCCGAGGTTCCAGACTTCTTGAGCGACCCAGGAGCATTTGGCGACGCCGAGTATCCCTGCTCCTCGAAATATCCTCCGGGAATGGCACGCCTCTCGCCGTGTTGTTTCACGAATCCAACGCAATCAGCAAGTGTCGTCCCTCGATACCTTTCGCCCACACTAACCTCCATATTAGAAACCCGGCCCTACAAGGGTGTGCAGACACCACCCTGCCGCAGTCAAAACCTTTTTCGAAAAACTCGAACCTTTGTTCTGCATCCTCTCCGCAATCGATCATATCCTGCTCCCTCATCAATATCAACAGATGGAACGAGTCCGGCGGCGACTCTCCACAGCAGAGGTGGAAGATGCAGACTTGGTGAACGATTTATCGCCCCCATTTTGCCTCCCATTCCCAATCCTCCAGCTCCTGTCCAACTATTCTCGCCCTACAGAACCGTATAAGCCAATAAGTCGGCAGCGAGATTGGGTAGTGCATGCACAATTCGGGGATTTTGCACCGGGGATGGTAGAGCTGCCTGGCTGCCCTCACACCGGTGTTTGCGAGCCAGGCACTGTGACTGCTGTCATGGCGCGGTATATTCCCCATGGTTTCCCACCTGTTGCCGGGGAACGGTTCATCCTGACACAGTCATTCTCTAATCCCCTCGTCCATTATGTTGGCCTTCCTGACCTACCAGTTGGAGCCTCTGCCTCTCTCGAGAACGTTGTCGCTGCCGCCTCAACAGAGGACCACAACATCCGTGCACTGAACGACCTGGTTGACTGCCGAGTTTACGAGTGGAAGCCATCCCGAATCCAGGAACACTTTTGTGCTTGCTGCTGGGAGGTTCCGACTTCAAAACACGTTCGTTACAACCAACCTTGAGCGGGATACTTTAGATACGCATCATCAAAACCTCGGTGGAATGGATCATGCCTGGATTGTAGTTTTGTACACAAGTTAGGATTTATCTACAAACCCCGGTAATAATATAGTATACAAACCCCGGTAACTACATTTATCTTTGGCTGCGAGAACCCCGCCGGACAAATAGACTGATTTCAGCGATGCCGGATAAGTAGACCAGATTTTATGAGGCTGAATACCTCCCAGGTGTATTGGCGAACAAGTCAACCCCGGTAGCCTGTGACCATACTTTCCACCGTTCATATTCCTGGGTTGTGAGAACCCCGGCCGAAATCAGTGACCTATTGTTTTTTGCGCGAGAAGTGAAAATTAAACATAGGCTGATTGCCTTGCACCCTGGATAGTTACGAATGATACCGAAAACCCCGGTTACCGGAGATCATACTTCCCTCTGCTTGCGATGGTGAGAATGATGCGAGGTGGTGGCTGTGTAACATTCAGTTTTGGAATCTCGAGGCTTCAAAGTTTCATTCTTCACCACCATCATGTCAGACATTTCCTCTTCCAATGTCTCCGATTACGAGGACGAATACTTGCAAATGTGGACATGCTACATGTCCAGCAGGCTTAGAGCTGCCGTCATGATGGGCTGCAAATCGAGTCCCATCCATCCAGAATTCCTCTCATACCTCCAGCACGAAGTAGTGAGTTATACCTGCATCTATTTCATTTCATTTCATTTGCCGAGACTCAACCCCAAAAAGGGATTAGCGGTCGCCGTGACTTTAGCTTGCACCGCCTGCTACTCACACACGCGGATCCCCTTCAATATGCAACGCTTATTCGCAACAATCCCCGGCCTCCATGTCCTGACCCCGGAAATCATGGGCTCACTGGTTAACCACACCTATGATCAAGACAATCTTTTGTTGGATTACAAGGAACCGTGGTGGTGGGGCCTCTGCGAAATCGGACCTGTGCCCCGGCGTTTGGAAACCCTGATTGATTGTTTCAATGCATTTCGGGAAGACGGATGCCAAATGGTTGGGGAGATAAAGCTTATCGAGCCGCAGCCGCCTTTGGATCTTGAAGAGGCCAGAGAACTACTGTGTCGCTTGCAGATGGAGACTCGCAAGTTAGCAAACCACCGCGTCGTTGCCTTGGAGATGCTCAAGGAGGATCTCGAGGAAGCTGGATGCAAGGTTCCACTGAAAGCACCGACCAAAATTATACATGAAGCCCGGCAGCGGATTGGCGGTCCACCGAAGAAACCCACCCTGTGGGAGCTCGCTCAAAGATTTGCGCAAACATTTGGGGGATCGGCCGTAGGTGGTACAGGTTACATGTAGCCGACCGGAGATGGTACAAGAGGTTAAATTTTACATGTATAATTCCAACGACATGTACTTTTGGAAGGGTGAAATTGTGGAATCTAATGAACCGCCCAAGGCATGGTCAAACCCCGGCTACCGGATCTCATCAAAGTAACGGCTTCTGGATTGATCGACCTCTGCATGTTGACAGTGCGGCTGCAGGATGCCTGCAAGTGCGATACGGCAGGTTGACGGTGCGGCTGCAGGCTGCCTGCAACTTGCGATACGGCAGGTTGACGGTGCGGCTGCAGGCTGCCTGCAACTTGCGATACGGCAGGTTGACGGTGCGGCTGCAGGATGCCTGCAACTGCGATACGGAAGGTTGACAGTGCGGCTGCAGGATCCAGGAAGCACCGGGGTTGACCCACCGAGGTTTCCTCACTACGCCGGGGTTTGACCCAAAACGTTCAAATCTAATGCATGCCAGTGTGGTACCCAACTGTGCTCGCCGGGGTCTTGGTTTTGGTTTGAATTTTATAGCTTACAATTCAAAGGCTTCGGGGTTCATTTTTCACGCTGCTGGGCTCCAGGTTTAGCTGCCTAATGTTCAAAAGCTCAAACGGTCCATCCTGGTTCAACAACGGTAATTCACCACCGGGGCTTTAACGATTCAGTTAATGTTATCAAACATCTATCCTAGCTCAACACCGGTGGCTCAGAAATGTCCATCCTGGTCTAACGGTAACTCCCCACCGGGGTTCTAGCGATTCAGCTAATATAATTAAATGCTCGACAAGTCTATCCTAGCTCAAACCCGGTGGCTCATAGCCGGGGTTTGATTCCAAAAGGTCTAGCTAGTATTCAAGCGCTCAGAAACGTCCCTCATCTTACAGCGGTAATCCACCACCGGGGTTTTAACGATTCAGCTATCAAATGCTCAGAACGTCTATCCTAGCTTAACACCGGTGGCTCATGACCGGGGTTTGCGGGTTATTATTTTAAAAGGTTTATCTACAAGCACCAGTGATTCTGGCATGCCCTACCGTTGTCGCAAAACACCGGCAGGACAATCGGAGGAAGTTGAGATCCTCGTTAAGCATAACATCTGCTGCTAGCAGCCGCACCGTCTAAATGGCCCAATTTCATTGCAGCCGCATTTTCAATGTCCCAATAGGCAAGCAGCAGCCGCATTGTTTAGACGACCAATGATTTTAACCTTGCATGCAGCAGCCGCGCTGTCTAAATAGACTACCAATCTGGCAGATGTAGTTGCGGCCGCACCCTCAAGACGACCCAAGAATATGATTGACCGATCAGCAGCCGCACTGTTTAGATGGCCTATGAATTTAATGCTACAGCCAGCAGCAGCACTGTCTACCAAGTCGTAAATTTCAGAGCACGGCTGCAGCCGCATCGTCTAATGCAATAGTCACATTGGTTGTTCAAGCGGCTGCTCTGTGTATTTGTTTGCTTCTTTTCGGTGTACCTGATGCAGCCGCTTTGCTTAGTTGCCCTCATCATAATGCGCATTGCGGCTGCAGTGTCAAATCAGCGATCGCTTTGATGGTGCAAACACCGGCCGCTACATATACTTGACCCTGCAAATACTCGCAACATCGGCGGCCTCTGCGTCTACCGGGCTTTTTTACACTCAGAGTCACCAAGGGCCTCTTCGTTTACAAAACCAAAAGTCAATTGCAAAATGATGCGGCTGCTCCGTATATTCTCACAAAAAACCCGGCAGCCTGATGGTCTACACCCCTTCCGAGCTGAGGGCCACCCTTTGAAGCTACCGGGATTTTGGCCGTTTAGTGGCTACTGCACCTGGGAGAACCCCAGAGGCCCGTCTGTCAGACACATACAAGACAAGCCCGGCAGCCGCTGTGTAATATAAAGGGTTCTCATTTCCTGCAGCCCCTGGGGCTAGACTGTTAAACATGGGATATAAGCAATGTGGGCTGGTATGTATAGTATGGGTGTATGGGACTGCCATATGTGTCATGTCATGCTTAGACCATTTTTACAAGAAATTTAATTCTATATTTTGATGTATTTGATGACATTCAATATGTACTACATTTTTTCTAATTTTTCATATCCTCACCCTCAAAGTCTCTCCAGCTGTCTTCACTTTTCAACCCACATGAATGACAACCCTTGGTTAATCCAAGGCATATCATCACCCACTCCAAAATGGGGTGCGATTACTCATAATGGGACTTCCCATAAGTGCAGATTCTGTGGAATTACTCTCTTCACCAGTGAAAAATCTGGCTTCTGCTGTGGTCCAAATGGGAATTGACTCCATGATGTTCCACCACTCCCTCCTCTTCCAGACAAATTCAATGCCTTTCTTAACCACACCGACATCTCAAAATTATCACGCATTCTCAACACCATTTTTTCATTGGCATCAATGGAAACAACACATCTATTTCCCAGCATCCTGGGTGGTCCATCATTTGTTGCTGTTCAAGGCAAAATATACCACTGTGTCCATCCATCTCATTGAAATTCTGCACTGGCTTCTCCACAATGGTTTTATAATGGACAAGGTCCCACACCAGGACTTGGCAGCAAAGATACCACAAGAATGGCTAACTGCTGTCTGGACGGCTCTACTATAACACAACCCTTTTGTCTGGGGACTCTGACAAATTGCACAGCCTGGTCACAGCACTGACAGGGTTTCGCAGTGTAGAGATTTAATTAGACATGACTGTGCATTGAATGATGAGTGTTTATTTGCGAAGAAGCGAACACGGTTGTATCAGCGCCTCTAAGTCGGCAGTCCTCAAGTAGACTCCAACTCTTGTGAACCCAAGAGTAGTACACTCTTTAATTATCCTTTGCACCGTGTGAGATATTTTAAGACTAGTAGGGTTTTATAGTGTAGAAATTATATAGAAACAACCATGTATTGAACTGTGAACAAGTTATTCAATAAAAAGGTGTTTTACTTGTGAAAAAGCGAACACAGTCATATCAGCATCAAGTTAGTATACAGGTTGTACTACTGCACTGCAGGTCAAGGCTGTGGCAATATTGGTAATTATACAGTAACTTGAGGGCTATGGACCAGCACTGGCACATGGCAGTTCTGAAGCTCTTTACTAAAGGTTTACTTGAGTTCTCATTCATTATATGAGGGAAAAAAGCTGAGGGAAGCACAAGGTTGGCAAGAGGAAGCTATTTTCCAGGTCACTGGTTCTGAAATCAAGAAAAAGCTTGGCAACAATTGCACCCTACAAGTACCCAAGTCCATAGGCCTTGGAATTGCTCATTTCTATGTTACTAAGTCCATTCTAGTGCAGTTGCACAGTAGCTATGCTGTAGTCCAAAGTTCCAGAGTCCTAACTGCAGTCATCATTTACTGTCCTTGTATAACTAAGAAAAAAAGAAGAAAAAAAGATACTACTACAATGGGTTATTCAATAATAAAGAATACCTATTGATTCATTGACACAATCTTGACAAAGACCTGCTTCTGAATGTCTCCTCTGCCTCTCCTCACCTTGATGTTCTCCTCTCCTGCAGACGCTGATAGTGCCCAAAATCATTTGTGCACATTCACTTCCTCACCTCTCCTCTTCCTCCTCAGCATACTCCTCCCTTCTTAGGATGACAACTACCCATTCAAGTAACCCTCAGAGCACAAAAAAAATGGAATAACAACAAGGATTTGAATTCCATGATGGATTGCCCTCTGATCATACTGCTCAATAAATTGGGGACACAAACATCTACAATCTTACTCTTTTTTTTTTTGCTATAAGCATGCATTTGTACTTTTGGACAGTCACAAACTATATTTCTCATATCTTCCCTCTTTCCTCTAACAGCAATCAAATGAGGAAACATTGAATTATGCTTCATCTTTTTCCATGCATGTTAACTGTGGGCAGACATATTATATACTCAAAAAATATTTGTGAAGGGAAAAAAACAGGATATTTAAACATTTACTTCAGATTATCAGACATCTATTAAGTAAAAAATGATTGCTGCCTCTTGTGAAATGCTTGGAACCCAGATGAAACCTGGCCAATTGACCAGTATAACAAGCATATAACATTGTTGAGGAAAGTAATACTTCTATTGTTCACCTGGCACACAAGAAGGCACAATTGTGTAACACTTGCACCATTGTTTACCTAGGTTAGCATTTGTGAGGTAAACAAAGGATGATGGATAGGATGACAGCACAATGATGGTGGGAGGATCAGGCAGATTTGCAGCAAGTGGGACAAACATGAGACGGACTGTTCCATTGAGGGAGAGAAGCCAACCCGTGTGTGTCAAATTATCATTGGAGTTAGCAACCACCTCTTTCTTGTAGAAAGCTTGGAGATCACCAACCCACACCTGCATGGATTCATTGTTTGAGCTGGAGGCAATGCAAGTGCCATCACTTGAGAATGCAACGGAATTAACCTCCGAAGTGTGACCCTCCAGCACACTCTGCACCTTGCCTGTTGACACGTCCCACACCCGCACGGATTCGTCATAAGAGCCGGAGGCAATGCGAGTGCCATCGCTCGAGAATGCAACTGAACCAACCCTCTCAGTGTGGCCTTCTAGCAAACTCTGCACCTTGCCTGTTGACGCATCCCACACCCGGATCATACCGCCCCCTGCACCCGAAGCAATCCATCTGCCATCCCCTGAGCATGCAACAGCAAATACTGCACTCCCCGCCTCCAGGCTCAACAACGGAAAATTCGGTTGCCCACCATTTGTGAAAAAACGGGGAATCCGAGGGAAGTGCGTCCTCCATGTCCGCAACGGCTCTACATTCCACGGCCAGGTTGCTAGTGAAGAGATGTAGAGATGGGGAGTTGATGATGACGCCGGACTCCCGCTGAAATATACTGCGAACGACGCGGCCTTAGCTAATTGTTGCCCCAAGTCCAAGTCGTACTACGCAGTGGTTAACTCAAAGGCACTTGAGAAGACCCAATTAATAGAGCTCACCTCGTTTGCCCACTTACTTGCCGCCCGGAGCATTGGATCACACAATCCAGGAACCTTCAAGAGGTTCATGGCCTCAATCCAGAATAATGCTCGAAGCCGGAGGAAATCAGCCAAAGTCTCGAGAAGGGGTTCGTCAGACGCTGTCGACGCCACGAGGGAAAGGTGGTGACTCCAGTTCCGGCTGGAATAGATCAATGCGGGAGGGATGTTTCGCTCAACTCGACTCGGCAGCTGGTCGTCCTCGGCGTCGAATATGAACGATGAAGGTATATCGGCGATGTTGAATTTCAGGCCAGTCTTCATGACTTGGAAGCAGGCTTCAGTGAGATGTCGATGGTGAGTGGCTTGGTCGCACCAATATTCCTTCGACCGATGCTGATCAAACATGAAATCAGGGAATGATTTGTGGTACGAAAGGATGTTGCGAAGGTTGTCACAGTAAAGGACGGCGCACAGGCGCGACAAAACATCGTCAGCGACACTCGTGGAGGGTTGAGCAGGAGCCTTTCCGGGTTGCTGAGGTATGAGGAGCGTGGTAGCTGTGGATGTCGACGTGCGCTCTGCGGTGCAGAGAAACGTGTAAAGGGTGGCGAGGCGCTTTTTAAGGATCGCTCCTTTGAAGCCACCGAATGCTTCGGAAAGGATTTGACGATATAATGTATCGAGTAAGTGTGTCGCATCGAGCGATGTTTCTGGATCAGCTTGATGAAGCAGATTCTCGAGGAGTTCGCTCTGCTCCGGTGGTGTGTGACGTGTTAGATATTTGGCAAGCGTGGCGGCGCAGATGAACAATCCAGCCGCAAACCTGACGAGCCCCATCATTTCGTCTTGGCCTACGAAGTGCGGAAGATTGGTTGCTAGATACGTCTCGATGTCGGCCTCGACTTCCTCCTTCTCCACGTCTTGGAGGCGGTAGAGCTGCTTGCGGTCGAAAGAATCGACATAGGCCACGAGATCTGGGTCTGACCGACTGGTGACAAAGAATTTGAGTCTAGGCAAGTGGTTCTCGTTGATGACATCGAGTAGGGCACGCAGAAACTCCGAACCACCTTTATTTTCTACCTCGTCGAGCGCGTCGATGACGATGAGATAGTGCGGGGCGGTAGTTGAGTCTTCGTTGACGATGGCCTGAGACTCGACCCATGGTCCCACAAGAAGGTGCCTAAGCTGGGCTCGCGGACCTTGATAAACGGTGTCAAATTTCCCGGAACGATGGAGGACGTTGGCAAAGGCTTCGCATTTAAGAGAGAGGTGGTATACGATCGTCCGGACGATGTGCGCTACGCTTCTCGTTTCGCTGAACTGTCGCGAGCAGAAGAAGTTTCCACCGAGGGTGATCGTGTCGGCGACATCGCACGTTAACTCGAAGCGGCGGGCGATTGTGTAGGCGATCGAACTCTTCCCCGAGCCAGCTGGACCGAACAGCCAGAAGACACTCTGGCTTTCCGGCGAGGCACCGTTGGCCCATTTCACGATGTTATACAAGATACGGACGCGGGTTCCAGGCGTGCAAACATCCCGCCGCAACTTTTCCCCTCCTCTCCTGCGAGATGGTATTTGTGATCCGCGATCCGGGAGACTTTGAGGTGCTCCCCAAGGAAATGCTGTTGGGCGATCAGCTTGAGGTTGATTTCGGAAGAAGTGAAATACATACCTTGAGGTCGTTCTGGATGACATCCACGATCTTGAAGACGGCAATGCCTGTGCCCAGCTGGATATCAAGAGTGAGGTGCGAATGATGAACAAGGTCAACGATACCCACCTCGAATAGTATCCTAGCCTCATTGACGCGCTCGAAAATCGCCGCGATCTCTCCTTTCTCGTTCTCATGATCCGCCACCTTCCTGATAAGCCACTCCTCGCTAAGGCGGACTAGGTTCGCTATTTCAGACTCCAACGTGCTGGATAGTTACCGATGTTTATTAACGAACCGCTGACATATGTGATAAACATTACCTTTTGAACTGTTTCATCCACTGGTTTTTTTCGTCATCGTAGGCCTTTTCCACAATGGCCAGCTGAGCTCCCGTCGACGCTATCCTTCGTTCGACAGCGTCCATATTCTCTTTGACGACCTGTTGTAAACATCAGCCACGAAGGGACCGTGAAGAAAGTGCACGAACATCTTTGATCTGGATGATCATCTTTGCAAGACTCAGCGCCATCTTCACTGGATTTCCGTCTACGATATCTGGCAGCCTCTTCATAAGCGTTTGCGTGAAATTCCAGGAAACCTTCAGTGCTTCCTTCGTGGATGGCGGTGCAGGCGACGTCTCCGCCAGGGATGAACCAACTGTTCCTTCAGAAACCTTGCCAGTGAGTCCTGGTGGAGTTCAGTGCCAGTCGTCAAAAAGCATCTTGTATTCTTACCGTGAGCTTGAGTTGCACGGGCAGTGACGGCCGAACTTTGAGGATTTGGAGAGTCGTTTTCGCCTGCTGCCGCCCGTCAATTTGATGAATGCGCTCGATCTTTCAGGCGAGGCTCACCTTGAAGAACCGGAGAATTCGACGATGCGTTGCTTGATTGAGTCGATAACTGAGTCGGCGCGTGATCTACATGGAGAGCTGAGGCACTAGCTGCGGTAGCTCGATGAATTTCAGTCCGATGCATACATTGAGTGGCAGAAAGGACGGTACCATGAAGCGGCGCTGCTTCTCCACTGCGATCCTCACGAGAAGAGACTGGAGGTTGTGGTGAAATGGACCGACTCGCGCTCCGTGATCCAGGTTTGAGGTTATCCTTCATTCGACGAAAGAAGCTTTTACGTTCTTTTGAGCTTTGACGTTCGTCAGCCATTTCGATGATGAGAGAAGACAAGCAAGATGTGAGGCTGCGGTAAGTGGCGTTCAGGTCGCATGTCAAGCTGAGTTCGAAACACGAAAAGCACCCGAAGTGGGAGAGAAGTGATTTCAGCCTCTCCCGAGCCATAACGTCACGGAAAGGCACAGAGTACGCTCGCACGGCTCACTAGAAGACTGGATTTAGCAGATATACCAACAAAGTAGACAAAATGGGATGTATCAAACAAGGACAAGATAGGGGAAACCGAACTCGAACATTCGGATATCGGAATATCATAAGTATACAAGTGAAAAAAGAGCCTTGAACAAACGTTATGGTGAGTGTTAATGGTTTGGTATTCCCTCATCTACCTTGACCCCTGCTATGATCCTGATCAGGAAACGACTTTGAAGAGCCTTCGCGAGCCATCTTCGACTCTGAGCACAGGCCACATATGCCATAGTTGGCGGTGGTCGTGCCGGTGGTAGAGCAGAGTGTAGTAGTTTCTAAACTTAATCTGAATTGAATTGAGTTTGACAGTCGACGATGAGAAAAGAGGGCTAAGAAGGAAGCGAGAAAAGAATTGGGAATGAAAACGTGACGAGATCCGGGGTGGAGTTGAGAACGAAATAGAGGAAAAGGACATTGAATGACAGAGAGAAAGATGTCAGAAAGAAAGGAAAGTGGGAAGGAGAAGCGAGGGAAAGAAGACAGGAGAAAAGCGAGAGCCAATCACTCACCGCTAACTTCTGTACCGCCGCTCCAACGCAGCATTATCTTCCCCATCCATAAGGGGAGGATGGTATTGGGATCACGAAGGTGGAGTCAGCGTAGCAACACCCATACACGACCAGGCTGAGGCTTGAGAGAGGTGACGAGACGAACACCTCATCGATCCCAGCTCCGCTTACGCCAAATACACTGGCTTGAGATTTCCCTCTAACTCTACCGGTCGTCGGCAGAAGCATCGGCGAGATCCTGGGTGCTCAGCCTTGAAGGGGAGGAGGGCGAGTGCGTTCGAATCGGTTGTCGTAGCGCAAGGAGGCAGACGCGGTGACGGTGGCTAGGGCACGCGGGTAGACTTTGAGTCTCAATGTAAAACCATGATATTCAACAAGTCGAGGAAGTTGGGAGGGCAGAACAGGGATCATGATTTGTGAAACAAAACAACTCGGGATGCACATTACGAGTCTTTACGTAAGGAAAGCTCACGAGCCCAAAATGCCAAGAGCGCCGAGTTTTGCACCTTCCATAATAAGCAGCAAAAATCGGCAATATCCGAAGCCGGATGTATGTTTCTGAGGTGCCGGGCTATGGCTCGTCGGGTTTTACCGATACCTAACGGGTCCAGTCTCATTCCTCTGAACAAAGGACATAAAAACATATGTGGTAGGTATCAAGCACAACAGACACTGTGTGTCAAATTATAGAGTTAAGATGTCAGAGTTTATTAAAATCAAATGCCACAGAGGAGGGAAGCCGCACGAGCGCAAGCACGCCGCAGGCGTGCGTCAGCGAGTGCCTTGCCGCCTCAAAGTGTGAGCAACATACATATTTACTGTGCAGCCCTCGTAAAGGCTCGTACTGCCGTGCATTGCAACGGCCTTCTGCCAAAGTGGACGCCAAAAGCAAGCAAGGCAACGAAGCATGAATGCAAACTCACCGGCAAGTCCCGCACTCAGATGATCGGATTCGGATAGGCGCGTCGAGGGCCGAATTGGGGCCAAACGGACTCCGGGAGGGTCGTGCACTAACGGCCGAGCCATCGCTGTACATACTTCTATCCTATCCCGAGCATATGCCGTTCGACGAGACTTCGACCTGCACTGACCCTAGCACCTCTGGCGGATGCCATCCCACTCTCCTCTACACTTTGATCCTTCCATCAGTACCACCGAGAGCCCAGCACCGTGGATACAAGCGCCAATAGCATCACGGCCGTAACAACAATCAGCTCCCATTAACGGTGTTACACCTCGACAATCGCCTTGCCAGAGGCCCCCACTGTCCTGTCCTCCGTATGTGCCCCCTGGGACGCGTCCGATCCTCACCCCATCCCACAATAGCGCTGCGTGGATGCAGTATCCTAATACCATTATCCTACTTCCTCACCCGCGGACCACATTCCACCAACATCACTGAAAGGGCCCGACAAAAGCGAACGCGTCGTCGTAGCACGATCGGCCAAATCCGGCAGCGACAAAAGTTTGCGCGAGGAAACAGCCTGCTCAGAGAAGGATGTTAACTAGTTGTTGAGCCTGAAGAGGCAGGGTAAATTGAGATAGGTTGTCGGAGGATGCGAGACGTCCGAGTCGTGGGTTGAGAAGAACCCGTCCGACAATGTCACTGGAGGTTGCGTGGGACGCGCTGAAGAGGTTGGAAGATGGTATGCACGTTTTCGGATGGTGCATGCCAGGATGTTGCTGACTTATTCCTCAACAGAATATGAACCAAACATGGGACAGGCGAAATTCTGTTCAAGGACCTTAGGATAGGGGACTTCGTGCTCGTCAACGGAAGCATACCCTTCTTATATCAAGTTGAACCTCGCCATCCCCCAGCGAAGCCCTTCGCTGTTCTCCGTAACGCGACTCATTAACATTCCTGCCGATGTGAGTCTTCGAGTTGGTCGTGCCTTTCTGCTACCTGTTAGACGCGAACCCTATCACACAAAGTTCAAATACAAAAGGAATCCAACAAGCTTCTGCAAAGCCGAGCACTATGAACGTACTTGGAACCAGTTCGCTGAAACCGGGATTCAGTGGGGACTATATTAAAGATCCTGTTATGAGCCTCTGTCATGGCTGTCTGCTGCTTCTGTTTAACGAGAAAGAAATTTCATTCAAGGATGCGCAAGAAAAGAGCGCGAGGTTCATAGTGGAATGGGTGAGGGTGCTTCCGCTCGGTACTGATTTGATTTTACCTTGATCTTTCTGTGGTGTAGAGTATCACGAGCGGCGTAGAATGCTTCAGAGCCTCGTGTGTGGAATCAAGAAGTCCCAGCCAAGAGAGGGATGGAGGGCGACCGCATCCCCCGTTTCAATCCTGATTCTGATGATCCTCATAGGCACGTACATGTCAACTTGATCCAGGCCAAGGTTTCGGTTAGTGTCCCCGACATAACCCTCCCCGATATCTTTCCATGCTCACGTCTCCGTCCGTGCTTCCTAGCTTGAGGAATAACAGCAGACGAGCAATTATATTGAGGGTAACAAAAGGCTTTTCCTCGATGCTGCGATTGTCCGAATCATGAAGGGCAAAAAATAGATGACCTACGAGAAGCTCAAGGCAGCGACTATCGATGTTAATAAGAATCACTTTGTGCCGACCGCGGACGCAATCAAGAAGATCGTTGGTCAGCCAAGGTTTCGCGGGACTACTCAGTGAGGGGGATGAGGTTCGGAATCCGTCCTTTGACGTTCCTTGAAGGCTGATAGCCACGAAAATTAGCTGGTGTTTTCCGTATTATATACTGTCGTCACCGCGTCTTATTACTATACATACGAGCAACCCAGAAATTTGAAAGGAAGTCGCCAGGCCATGGTGATCGCCTGAAATCCTGATTTTCCCCGTGTTGCTCTGCTGTGCGACCAGCGTCTATTGCTGCTCAACGTGGCTGTTCCGGCACGATTCGCGGGCGTGTTGTGGCCTTTACACCATCTCTCCTACTCAACTCTAATGCCAAAGGACCAACCCAACGTAGCAGGCCCCATGCCCCGGTTCTGTGGCCCATACCCCTCGGTCTCCAGCTCACAGGACTATCGGATAGGAGTGTCGAGGGTCGGGCCAAGGTCAAGGCCGTCAGATCCACCTGGATGGACTGACTTGAGCACTGTGCACCCGGCAGAGAGAAGTCGTGCACTGACTGCCGAGCGATCGTTGTCCAGCCCGTACACCCAATTTCCGTCCCATCCAATGAATGTGTCCTTTGGAGAGTGGTCTCCCTCTAGCATTCACTCCGGTTCTTCTGGATGGATGCCATACCTCCCTCCTCTACACCCTAATCTCTCCACGAGCACCACTGAAAGCCCAACCCCGTTGCTACAAGCACTACCTACGTTGCAGCCGCCACAATCGCCGGCTTCGATAAACGCCGCTGCGCCTCAACGATCCGCTTCCCAGATGCCTCCACCATTCTGTCCTCCTTTTAGGACGTATCCAATCCCCCCATCGTGCGATGCCTCTGTGTGGTTGCGAAACCTCCCATCACCAATAATGCAGGCGTCTTCTTCCCAGGGAGAATCGTTTTGTAACGAAGATCTTCGGCTACGTCAATCTTTCTCAGAGCCGCATGCCTGCCAGGATCACGGTCCCACAGCCTCATTCCTCTCGGGCGCCAGTGGGTTTCGAATGAGAGATATACAGTACATCGAAGCCTCCCATGTCACTGTGAATACAGGTAGGGCGGACACGGGAAATGAGTTGATCAATGATGGTAAGTCAGTTGAATTCATGGTACTGTAAATTAGCGTCATTAAATTTATCTTGCAGGGTGGAAGCTATTGCTGAAGAACGCTTCGCCCAACGCTCTTTACAATTCCGGTGCTCAACACGACTCTCCAGGATGCGATGAAAATACCAGAATTGAGGTTATTGACGAGCTTATGGGATTTATCGAAGATCGCGATAATCATCCTCAACGTCTGCTATGCATGACAGGTGCCGCGGGATCAGGCAAGTCTGCGCTGCAGCAAACCATCGCCGAACGTTGCGAAAACTCAGGCACCCTTTTGGCGGCGCATTTCCTTTCAGCGGTAGACCCAACCAGAAATACCGTTGCCACTATTGTGCCTACGATTGCGTTCCAAGTGGGATCCCGCAATCTCTCCCTCAAACATTTGATTAGCGCCGTTGTTGCACAAGATCCTTTCATTTTCCGGAAATCACTGCAAACTCAAATGGACACACTGATCGTCGGTCCGTTCAGGAAATTTCGGGACTGTGCAGATCTCGATATCAACACCTTTCCATCCGCTATCCTCATCGACGGTCTGGACGAATGCAAGGGGGAAGCTCTTCAAGCTGAACTATTGACCGCCATCAGACTAGCTCTTCTTGCAGATGACCTGCCCTTTCGCATCTTTATCGCCAGTCGGCCTGAAATGGCCATTCGTACCGCACTGGAACCTGGTGGTCATCTACACGGGGTGGCTATCCATTTACCGCTCAGCGACAAGTACTATGCCGCGAAGGACATGTGCCGATACCTGCAAAGGAGGTTTCATGGTCTTAGCCCCCGAGTTGGCGATCCTCTATGGTTCACGGAGAAGGACATCAACACCCTCGTTAAAGCCGCGTCTGGGCAGTTTATATACGTCGCCACGGCGTTCAAGTACATTTCGGAACCACGAGGTTCCCCAATGGATAGGCTGAAGATAGTCCTTACTTGGACGCCACATGGAGGGCAGATGGCGAGGCCGTTCGAAGCACTGGACAGGCTTTACACCAACATTTTGCTGAATGCCAAGGAAGCCTATGAAGCCGTCGATACCCACCGCGGACGCGACTTTCTACTCCTTTTCCGGATTTATCAACTGAATTCCTCACAGGACCTTTCGTTCACCGTTTCCCCTGATATCCTCAATTCAGTGCTTGATCTGGAAAGCAATGCCACGCAAATTCTCATTTCTGACCTTCGCTCCCTTGTGACCCTTGAATGCGGGTCACGACTACGTGAATATCACAAATCCTTTTACGACTTCTTGGACGAGGACAGTCGCGCAAAGGACTTGTTTGTACCGATTGCTCATGTTTACGCACACCTCGCAAAGTGCCAAATGCAAAACATCATGAAATACACGTTGGAACTCGACTCTTGTACGCAATCACATCTAATTCTCTGCTAACTCATTTCATGAACTGTGTCTCTAGTCAATGAGTGGGAAGAGCTTATGCTCTCAGGTTCTCACAAAGAGATCCTGTGGGAAGCCGTCACCCACCTTGGACTTTCTTTAAAGAATGACAGAGGTTTTGATGACGAAATTGTCAGTTTTACCCAGAAGGGTGGGTGGCGAAAAATCGACAAGTTATTCCCTCCAGCACATCGGAAGGCTCTCAAGGAATCTCAGGCCGGGGATGTAAGCAAATGCCACACTGGGTTAGCTTGCCTGAGTAGAGTTCCGGTCTATTTGAAAGTGGGTGATTCTCTTTCATGGAACCGAAAAACTGACAGTGCTTACTGCTCTTAGAATCGCGAACCCGAGACTGCCGCAGTTCTGAGCAAGTACCTAGCAAAGTGGATACGTGATATCAACACCTGGAGCCCAGCAAATTGCAACCCCAAGCTTTGATCCAACTTGACTTGGACTTGGGCTCCTAATCCAGTCATTTGAAGTAGGATCTCGCTCGTTTGGACTGAGATTGTATTCGAGTGTTTCCAGCTTACCCCGAGTTCAAGTCGTTTAGCTGGCTACCGTCCGATATATTTTTTCATGTATTCACTGCTGATAGAACCTAATTAATAATGGTGATGACGACTCTGCCCGCTAATATCGTCATCTTCCAGCTTTCTGAGGCTCAGTACTGAATGCGTCGCAATCCATGAATAAACCTTTCTTCATCTCTACCTACCGGGCGTGGTTCTCATCCATTCTTGATCTTTCAGGCCAGTCATCTCTGTGGCATATAAAAATGTTTTCATGCTTTGCCTTGGCATCCTCCACCCCAGATGTTGCTCGTGTCCCTCCCATGAATCTGCGGCGCCTAACCGACGCTGGACTTACGTTGATGAAAGATACCAGGATGGGGAGGCCTAGACAGTCTCATAGCTGCGGCAGGCGTATCAGCTTTGCAAATTCTCCTCAGTCGCTGGTCAGACTATACATAAAGACACGGACCAAATACCAATACACACGACAGCAGAGAGGATTCAAACAGCTTCTAACTTCACGTCATTAGTGATTTCTTTAGAGTCGTTGTTTTATCTCACCCTTCGAGTATTTTTGACGCAAAATTCGGCCCCTTCTCAAGCGAGCACGATGCGTGCGCAAGCCTATGCCCATAAATCCGAATGAGAATAATGTTACTTGGAATGTTAACGTGTGTTAACTTTCCCCCACCAAGTTAGAGCCGTTAACGTGGGCCTAACTTGGCACTTTCCAAGTTAAGCACCCACGTTAACTTGTCGCCGGCGGCGCCCTCTCTAACTGTCCGTTCGACCTGCGTCACGGTTGCGATCATCCTTTAAGTGCT
>SDEE01000699.1:0-25648 GCA_004126415.1 Candolleomyces aberdarensis
CATATATCCTTCATCTTCATATTTTCTTGAGTTGCAGGCCACAAAATCCAAAGCTTGTCTCCTTTCCAGTGAATCGTGTAAAGTCTGGTGATTGGGTCGTTCATGTGTGGAAGAGTGATGTATCCAGGAAGTGTCCATGCAGTTGACAGGGTGGCCACAGTGCAGTCTTTCTTGCCTTCAAACAGCGCCAATGAATACCGACAGCGTGCAAAGCCCTTGTCGGTGCTGGGGATGTCTATGGCTGAGAAGATGCTCTCCAAATTCTTCAGACATTGTCCCTTCCCCAACCTATCCCTTTGATCAAGGCTATCCAACGTCCTCAAAAAAGCGACCAGTCAATGAGTCTCCAAACATAATTGGCGCAGATGCACCTTGAAAATCACGGAGAAGCAGAAGGGTGGAGGGTTCCTCTCCTTCTCGCACCAACTTTGCAGACCCCAATACAACACAGGTGTCATGGGTAACACTCTGACTCGTCCTTAGCTAACCAAACATTACCAAAGTAAACTCTTCTTCTCTCTTTTTTCTTCTGTCTTACAAATTAAATACTATGAAAAGGACTACTCATATTACTGTAAACACAAAACATCTTTACCTTTGTTTGTACTACTACTTGAATTGAAAGTTACAACTGCATATCATTTACAAGGGAACCACGACTCAACTCACTTTCACTGATCAAGTCCAAGCATGAGGAACTTGATCACACTGCGGTTTTTTATGTGTTTGTTAAATAAGCACATATTAAGCAAATCAGGTGCAAGGAATGAATTTGTCTACAGTTTGTGTTGAATGTGCCTACATTGGACACATATTGAGCAAAGTGTAATACTGGCAGAAGGAGGCAGGACACATGCAATGCAAATTTGAATTTGTCTAGCCTGACACAGCAGGCACCCAGGCTTTATTAACCAAGAAAAATGAATGAGATATAGAAAAATTTTACAATCAATTTGCACCAAAATTTTGCTCGGGGAAACTGAGGACAATTTCCTTGAGGGAATGTCCAAGAAAACATCCCATTATCAAGAAGCCATCCGCTGCAAATTTCAGTTTAAAAAACAGAATCAAATTCTCTTACAAAAATGCAGTTATTACCCCAGTAAAACTTGTAAAAAATTTCGAACTTTCCTTATTCCCCATTCCAGAGATAAAGCTGACATTTCCCCAGTCAATTTCGGGACATTTACTCAGTGGTAAAACAATCACATTTTCAAGGCACTATCCCTTGATATAAAGACCTCGGCTAGAGCACTCACACCTGATGGCACATCTGGTGATCAACAATCAGCCAGAATGTTGAATCACCAATCCCTTGTAAAAGATGGGAGCAACCCCGGTACACAGGCACGTAGATAATTACAGGAAGCTCGAGATTTGGAATGCTTGTAGCATCACATTCAAGAAATATGGCCCCTTCTTTTCTGGGGGATTGAACAAGAGGGAGATAACTATGTGATTGCGGTGTGATTACGGTGTGATTGCAGTGTGATAAGCATGAGATTTCTCAAAAGCCATGTACATGATCACTCGAGTGTTCAATACATACAAGACAAAGATCTGGAAAAATGAAACGACAAATAACCGGGCAGACCAAGGATAGAAGCCGAAAAATCAACAAGTATCGAACAAAGACAGTGTGCATAGAAATACATGAAGAGTAAGCTAATGCGACCATAGATCTACAAGAGACATGAACAAAAAACATGCCTGATGGTCGAGAGTCAAAGCTCAAATGAACACGGTCAAACATTCAAGAAATGCTCAAGAGGAGTAGAAGTCAGTGATTTGCAGCAACCGCGTCGAGGGTTTGCCGCCCGTATTGAGTGATTTTGACAGACGCCCGCGCTGCCTATACAGGTGGTCTATATCCATAGCCGGAGATATAGGAGAACACCTGCGAATGCCCTACATGCACAGTGGTAAATCTCGGATGGGGAGCCCGTTCGTGTTTTGGGTTCCGTTGCGCCTAAACCGAGAGAGTCGTATCAGTCTCGCTCTTGCGGCACAGACCTACGACACCTCGTTTGATCATACGAATGCGATAATTTGCATGCTTCAAAACCTGAGGNAAAAAAAGCGAAGAAACAGAAATCAATGTATGTCCTCGACCATGGAGAGCGCAGACTTTTGTCAATCTTACCAATTTCATCGTAGAGCACTAATCTCCATGTTTACCGTACCTACTGGGGTACCCCTTTTCCTGCCTCTTCACGGCCTTCTCATCGTATTCCACGTCGCTCATCGCGTAGATAGCTTGGATAGTAGCCTTCATTTTCATGAGGCCACCAGGTTTGCTGAGCGCATCGGCAAGCGACGGTGGTGGGCTTGTAGACATATTCATAGATGGGCTGCCTTGAGGTGTGGATAGGACGCTAGACGGCGACGGAAAAGAGCCTTGAGCCACGGCGCAAGGCATGGTCGTTATTGTAGTAGTCGTTATTGTAGTAGTTGGCGGGGCAGTCGCTCGGCAAGGTCCTGGCTCTATCGCCGGGTCTTGAGTCGCTGAGCAGGAGAGTGGAAGAGATGGCGGCAGTTGGTGCTTGTTTAGGTGCCAATCCGCGAATTTAAGGGCGAGCGAACCTACAGGTGACCAAACACCGCCCAACAACCCCTGGCTCCTGATGCAGGCCACAAACGGGGTCTCTTGGAAAGTCGACCGAAGTTCGAAAATCATCGGGAAGAGCTGTCAGCCTTCTCACAAGCTGTTCGGTGCCTGCTGATTCCTGAATTGTTCCCTGAGGTTGGATTCTACGGTCCGTAGATGGGAAAGAAACGAGGATAGCGGGAGTCGCGACAGACAAAGGTGCCCTGCCGTGATTAGCAGGAAGCTCGCATTGAAGCATGTCGAGAAAGAACAGATGTGACTGCAGGCCGGAACCCGTCATTCAATGTGGCTCACACTCGTTGATCTTTGGCTGTCGATCAGGAAGCCAGCACGCAGTATTTGCTCGGAGACATGAGCAACAACGTCACTGCGGAACGACAAGTCTGCGACTGGTGGTCGAAAGCCTTGCCCTCAACATGGCGAACATAAGCTTGGTAACTGGAATTCTGCGGCTCGCTTCGAGCAGCTTTTGGTTGCAGACATTCACCAGAAGATCTCTGGAATTTTGCACAACCGGAGAAACGGAGTCCTCGGTGCGTAGATGAATTCTCATTCCTCCTAACTTCTACTAGGTTCCCTATAATAATGGGCGCCCAACAGTGCATTACCAGTCACCCCAACAACAGTCTTTCCTACCCAACTCCCTCAACCTCTCCACGGCCTTCACACCCAACATAACGGACACCTGATTATCCAAAAACACCACCGCAAACTTCATTTCCTGAGGCACAGGCCAAGACTCTGAGCCAAATGCTCAACTCCCCAACTCAACCTCAATCTCCTTCCCAGGAGTCCACCCGCTCCATCTCCCCATTCTCCGCCGTTGTCACCTTACACCCGAGTCTCGTTAGAATCCTCGTCATTAACGCCCTTGTCAAAAAGTCGTCATTGACAACAAGCATGTTAAGCCCGTATTAGACGCTCACAGCAGCATTCGGCGATGCGGGACTCCCATGCGTAAAGAGAGAGTCGAGCGCAGCCATAGGCAAAGACGCACTCGCCGAGGAGCCTATCGTAGGCGTCTGCCAAGTCGACGTCGTCGCTGGGGGCTGGTTCTCTATCTAGTGACTAGAGAATGACCGCGGACTAGGCAGGGCAGCGTAGGCCGGCCTCGCACCTTGCGCAGCTGGATTTTGTCGGCGTCAACTCTCTAAGTTCCAGATCCTCCGATATCCGTGGCTCTGGCAGGGGCAGAGCCCCCGGACCGCTGTATTGGTGGCATGCAGGCGGCGGTGAGGGACAGCGATAATGGCCGTTGGACCCCCCCCAGGTGCACCTCCATGGATAAGGGGTACCGTTGGAGTAGCCCAGCCGGACCACTCGATGCTGGGGTCGGTCTAACAGCAGTCTGGGACGCTGGCTAGAGCACCTCGTATAGCGTCGAGGGCAAAGGATGAGTCCTGATTCGGCGCCTGTGGTATCAACTACATACAGACATCGTCACGATCTAATCTAATCTCTAGCTAACCTACCCGCTCGACCCCGCCAGCCACCCCCGGTGCAGCAACGCCCTCGTTGCGCCATGAAAACCATGTCCACAGTGGCACGTACATGCGATGAAGCTGCATGCATGGACATGGTATCCGAGTCTGCAACATGTTGTGAAAAGAAGGAAAGGGGCGGTCCTGGGCATGGGCATAGCTCGTGGGTCGGGAACGATCAGGAGGGGGAAAGTGGTGTCTTGAGCCTGAGCGCTGTGTCAATCGCTGTCCTTGGCGTCGGTCGCGTCCTCTTCGATACTGTAGGCTCTTCGATGGGCTGTCGCCTGATCTGAGCACGGCAAGGAAGCAATGGGTGGAGGAATAACGTTGTCGGCAGCAACAACAGAACGGTTAGCCTGGGTTGATGGATTTTCTACACTGGCTGTCCTGACGAAGGGCTCTGCGACAGGTACCGTCTGCGCCGGCATCCCGCTTGTACATGGGGACACAGGGGGCAATAAGATGAGTCGGATTGAGTCGGGGTAGCAGGAGTAACCTGAGTCGCAATGCTGCGAGTGGCAGGTGGGGGAGGTTTAGCAGCCGCCAAAGGAACGGTTTCGGGGAAGACATCTTCGTTGAACTCGGAGAAAGCGGTGTCGGGGTACAACGCTAGCCATCGTGTACGCTCCTCGTTCACACCCTCTTCCTTTCCCTGTCCGCTAGCATTCTGAGCTTGAAACCAAAGTCGGCGATTGGCTCGCTCAGTTTCCGTCTTCACCTGCCCTTCCAGCCGTTCAAGCTTCTGTTTTATCCGCACCTCCGCTGCGTTGAACCCAGCCTTGATTCCGCGCCTGAAGCCTTCGGATATTGCGGCTTGCCATATGGCTGCATGTTCGCTGTAATCCGAGGAGAAGAACCCAGGAATTGGTCGAAAGTCAGGAATGGAAAGGGCGCTGTGGTCGCTGGAATCATTGGGGGGATCGTTGGTAGGGAAAGCTTCAATCCTCGTCGTCTGGGTATTCTTAGCTTCTTCAGCTTGACGTGCAGCTTTATCAGCGCGTTGACGAGCTCGTTTTGCCGGGGTAGCAGCTGGAATCTCTAGGTGAAATTATGGTAGGGGAAATTGGACGTTCTCGTTGGTGAATCTTCCGGTTGTTCGCGTGCTAGTGGTGCTCGTTCACTTGCACTTGGTCACTTGTTCTCAGTTCTCGGTTCTCCGGTGTACGCAGGGTATTGGAGGTCGGATCCTGGTTCAGGCTACTGGCGTCTAGCCGAGATCCTCCAGCAGGATAGCAATTGCGATGCAGTTCGAAGCTCGAGGGTAGTAGGTAGTGGTGGCGAAGGACAGCTGGCAGGGTACGGCGGGTTTCGTGTTGACGTGCTCCGAACCACACTCTCGTCAATAGATGGAGTAGCCCAGCTGGACCACTCGGTGCTGGGGTCGGTCTGATAGCAATCTGGGACGCTGGTTAGAGCACCTCGTACAGCGCCGAGGGCAAATGATGAGTCCTGATTGGGCCCTGCTGGCATCAACTACAGACATCGCCACGATCTAATCTAATCTCTAACCTACCTGCTTGACTCCGCCAGGATCCCCTACTACACCACTACACCATATAGTTCAAAGAGGCGCGCGGTAGCAAGCCGTATGCCACGGTAGGAGGTTGCTGACTATTACTGTTCCCCGACTTCAGATCTACCACTCCACCTAAATTTTGCAGAATCATATCAGCTAAAGAGCCTCTTCCCTACGAGAAGAAAAAAAAAAAACTCACCCTGCTCCATCAAGGTGTAGAATGGCTGATGTTCGTGATGGGCTTCGGAACGCGATTTTTGGCTATGGGGGTGGCGATCATGGGGTAGAAGATGATGATCATTTATCGTGAAAAGCCCAAGAGGCGAGACGGCCCTCATATCCGCCGGCGCACGCGAAGTCTCCGATGGGGGCGTAGACGCACCACTCGCGGGTCCTGTCTGAAGTGTTCGCTTACCCACACCAAGTGAAAGCTCAACCCAGAACGTCGACCCCTCATTCTGCTTGGACTTGGCACCAAGCCGACCACCGGAGACTTTCAAGATTTGCCTGACGAGCGCAAGTCCGAGTACGGTTCCTTTGCCGCCTGCATAAATGTGTAAGTAAATCATAGTCGGACGGAGACTGATATCAAAAAATGCACAAAAGCATAACAAAAAGACACTTTGACTCACCCTGCTGGATTCCTTGTTCGGTTTCATTGAAAGCAGCTAAACAAGGTCGAAAACATTCAGCTTCTCCCCCTCCGTGCTAGGATCTAAGGGAAGCACTCACATAATTGCTTATTCTACATCATATCCCTCATATTGATGCCACACCCCGTATCCGAAACCTCAATCCTGACAACAATATGCTCCGAAGGCATCTTGCCTTCAGGCGTATTGAAATTATGCTGGGACAGATAATCCGCAGACAACGGCCGATGCGACAGCGGCGGTGGCGGGGAGAGGATGGCGCTGTTAGTCGAGATGCATGAAATAATTAGTAAGAGGTGGGTCTCGGCAAAGTGGGACGGTAGAACGAGCTTGAAAGCACTGGAGTGGGAATAGCAGTGTGATTCGTTAGTGAGATCCAATGAATGAAGAGGTATGCCGAGGACTTACGGTGCAGCCGACGATGGAAAGAGAGCATGATAGTGCCATTATCCTCAGTGAAGCGTACACATCTTAAGCGAGTGCGCTTGAAGGAAGTGACGAGGAACAGCCTACCCAAAATACATAGCCTCTGGATTATGGGAACATATGTCAGCCATTGGCAGCGAGCAGGGTAGATGGCGTACACACCGTCTACGAGGAGAACCCGCATGAGATTCGAGCCTCCGTATCGAATTTGAGAGACCGATTTAAATAGCGTTAATAGGCAGATTAACATATCGAACGCGAGAAGCCTCCCAAAGCGGCCGCAAGACCTGGTATAGGATGCTATAGTTGAGGATGTGAGGAACTGGCGAGCACGAGGGTGTAATGCTTATGTCGGCCACCGCACAGCAGGTAAGCCTCCGAATAACCGTCTTCAGGAGTATGAAATGCAATTACAACTTACCTGTCCGCTTTTTGTGGCAGAAAGCAACCCTGGATCTTGACGAGATCCTCCTCCTGATTAACAATGCTATTGACCTCTCCTCTGACGATACCCTCCACTGAAGTTTCGATGCACGAGTGTGAGCCCCCTGCTGTCAACCCTCGGATCCAAGGACGACATCCAACGGATCTTCGTCATTTCCAATCCTCGGAAGGACCAACTTGGTCTTGATGGTAATCTTCCCGCCAGCAGGGGTAAGTTTGCATGCGTTCGTGGCAAGGTTATTGACGATTTGTTGTAGCGGAGCTTCGCCTCCTGTGACTACGCCATCGACATCCGGATTGTCGAGGATGTGTTTTCAGATGGTTTCCCGTGATTGGCCCAAGGCTTGGTAGACAAGTCTCCGAGCAGTCTAAATCAAAGAGAATTGAGGACTCAGAACACCGCAGGGATAGATGGAGCACGGACCTTATTGATATTGGGATCGAGGTACGCTTCGAACGGCAGCCCCTTCGCATCCGCGTTTAAGCGAAGGGGTTTAAGCAACGATCGCATAACATGGTGAAAGGATACGGTTATCACACCAGACAACTATCAGTAACCCGCAACCAGAGGGGACGATGGAAACCCACCTTCGACGCAGATTCAAACTTCCCACTATCCAGCCGATTGCATATAATAGTAACCCATCAGCAACGATCATTCAACACTGCGTTGCACCAGGCATAGGGAAGAAAACAAGCTTAGCGGGCGTTTAATTTCCGGAAATTAGTTGATGAGAGGCAGACGTCATAGGTATCTTTTGACATCATCGTCGAGCTCCCTTTTAGAGCCGTAAACTCGATCTATCATCTCCTGCACCGTCCCTGAGGCTGCCCTGCACCGCAAGCACTATGAACAAAGAAGCGGATGGATGTACTCACGGGCTGTGTTCAAGGGAACTTGGACCTGTGCTTTGAAAGTCAGCAAGCCTGGTACGCAGCTTACAACTGTCAAAATAATCATGGAACACGTCGCTGGATTTGGTTGTCCCGTTATTTCATTCTGTCACAGGGGCATAAGGACAATGTGATGCTTACGATATCGGACGTTCGTTGAGCTTTCTGGGTTGCCTGGCTATAGATAAGGTCAGAGGAAAGACTCAATTGCCCCAGACCTTGGTAACTCACCTTGAATTGTATCTTCAGCTGATCGCAAAGTGTATACAGTCGTCGCTCAGACTAATAGGGTGAGAAGGCGGAGAAGGAAGATTAAAAGGAGGAAACATACCAGCTCTCACATGTAGTGCACATAGATGAGGATTGTCTGAGAAAAAATAGACTTAGCGGAGGTACGGAAGGGAAGGGAATTCCTTACAGGCATGGAATACGAAAAAGTTGAGCGTGACTGAAATTCAATTAGTTCGATGTGCCACTCTCCAAGAAAGCCAAGCAAGAACTTACCTCGCATCGATATCGGTCGCACCGGGATGATCACAATACAGGAGAATAAGAACCAGCTTAGCGCCCCAATCGCTGCAGGGAACCGATTCATCTCCAGACCAAACAAACCGATGGTCTGCAGAGCCGTGGCATGGTAGAACGTAGCCATGAAGTCTCGACCACCGCAGCGCTCTGGATTCTGATGGATTCCTGGCGTGTAGTAGCCACCAAGTAGCCACACGCACGCATGTAAAACCAGGACCAAACGGCGCAGAGCACCGCCACCTGATAGATGTGGGAGCATCACTAAATCAACCAGGTTCATTAGTTTTGCAAGCCGGTCGGTCAACTTCGTTGCGCTATGCTCGGCTTGCAGATGGAGGCGCTTGCTTGATCTTAGGTAGGACTGTGGCTATACACCCGCGCATGTGGCTGTACTTGGATCTCTGGGTTCGCCTGGACAAAAGGGGGCAAGCCCCCAATGAAGCTCTGACAAGCACAGGTGTACATGATGTATCGCTTACCAGCGATTACCGGCGATTACCTGCAATATAAGGTTCCGTCAGCGGCGAAAATGCAATTATATGCGTTGATATTCAATTGTCAGCCGACAATTTTTAGTGATGAGCAATCTCGAGACCAGTTACCAATGACCATCATGGTGTCGAGCACATGTCAATGACGACGCAAAGGAGGAGGTAGTCAGGCTGGCGTACATCAGGGGGATTGTGAAGATAGAAGCAACCTAGGGTCCGTTGAGCCTTCCAAACATGAGGTTCAATGCCGGTTTGGAGTACTTACTGCGGAGAAGAATATATTGCCGCCGATGCTGAATGTTCTGCTGGGTAATTTGCTGAAGGCGCATCCTGACTTCATCTGCCCACTCATGCATGGTCTTGCGACCGCCTGAAGGCCGCACTAGCCAAGGTGTCATCGAAACAAGCGCCCTTTGCAGGGGCCAGGGTATGTCGAGGAGATATGAGCAATGCTGAACGTCGGGGGGGGACTACAGCTTTCACCCTTTCCAATGAGGGATCTTGTTTGAGCGATTTGAAGAGAAGGTTGAGCTAGATAAAGATAGATCCAATTTCAATGAGTCTAACGATGGCATGAGAGAAAAGGAAACGCACCCAGAGTCTGCATTTTGAAAGCTAACAAGGTTATCTGACACTACCACGGCCACCCATCAGGCGTCTACTCCCTCTCCCTCCATCCAACGCTCGACGTCCGTGTCAAATCTAGCCTGCCGCTCAGATACGCGCGCGTCTCGTGAATTCTCCTGGTTCTGCAGGTTGAAAAGTGGGTAGTTTGGAGCACGGCCAGAATGAACGTCCAATTCGACTACGTCTTTGGGGGTGAATGATTTCAGGTCTGTGTGGTTCGAGTTTTTTGTGTTGTCGAGGCAAAGGGAGGTTGTGTGGGGTGTTTCAGCCCGCTGAATTACGCGGCGCAGTGTTTTGGGCAATGAATGGGTAACCAAAACGATATGAAAGCGCCAGGGCCACCGCACTCAGTCCCGAGAAGAACGAGAGCGGGCTTTTCGTGAATCGAGTTGAGGGTGACCGGTGGCATCTGACTCGAAGGTGTGCTTTGCAGCCATGACTGCGAGGAGAACCCTATGCAATCATGGTCAGTCGAGGAAGGGACCATAGAAGACGGATGAGAGTCGAGGCATGTGGGACTTTATTTGTGCCATCTAAGGGTTTAAAAGGAGAAGAAAGTATAGCATTTTGCAAGGAGAATGTGGCGCGAGCTGAAAGATAGCAGGGTCGGCTTCGGGTTCTGAGGGTGGCAAACTGAATGACGATGGTGAACTTGGAGTAAGCCAGCGGGTCTGGATGGTGGAATATAGGCTCATGGCAGGGTAGGTGCGAAGGAGCAATCGGTTTATTTACACGGAAAACAATATGACAGAAATGAGAGACATGTTGCATGAAATGATATGTCATGAGCCCGCAAAAAAATGTTGATCTCAGTCTGATTGAAAGCGAGTTGAACAAAATATCGGTGATTGAGACATGGCCAACACGTACCTACGCCAGAATTAGGCATCTGGCTTCAAAATCTAGTTCCAAGCCGCCGTTTTCATAGTAGTCTCCACCATCAGCGTATTCTTTCGACTGCCTGCGGGAGTAAACATGCGATGCGAGAACGGCAGAGCCAGTTGGGAGAAATCCTCGCATCGTATAATGTTTCTTGTCGTTGGAGTAGCTAGGGTGCAGGGTGGGAGAGCTGGGAGATTGAAAGTGAGAAACGGTAGTAGTGAGAGGAAGCTCACTCACAAAACTACCCAAATGATTGTCTCTTGGGCATAGGCTTCGCAACTGGAATGGTAACGTGCAGCGGCTGCTTCGGCACACCTTCTCAGGTGAGCACGCTTCGCTGCATCTCGCGGAACGCTCTCTTTGAGGATCAGTATTGGCAAATTCATCTAGACTGAGTGGAAAATGGGGAGAGGCGAAATGAAAATGTGCGATTCCTTTCTGGTCACTTGGCAGTGTCAATTAAGCTTTAGTTCGCAGCACCGGGCGACCAAACCTATTCGAGCTGAGGAACCATCCAATTTTGTAAAGCCAAGTATTCATTCAGTCAAGCCCCTGGACCATTGAACGAATGTTGGTAAGTTCAGTTCTAGTGCGTGTCAATATGCCCTGGCCGTATTTCTGCGGTGAGTCTCATACTGATGGCAACGCGTAGGCAGGCGCATCCGAAACGAGAGGGCGTATCAACGATGACGACAACAGCTTCAGCGAGGATCGGCATCAATCCAGCTTCTAAGGCTGGGAGTCGCGGGCTCCCCTCATTTCAATGTAGCTATCAATATATGTACCCTGTGGGCGCATAAGGGTGACAATGCCTATCATCATCAGGCGACAAGTTTGTGCTCCCGCGCCGCTCGAGACGGGTCGGTGTAGCGGGAAATTGGGCTCATAGAGCCGGGCGCCCAAGTCGCTCTAACAAGGTGTTTGAAGTGAGGAAGGAGCGCCAACGTGCCATGTTGAAAGATCACCGACCCATCATTTAGTCGTCGTGACCACTCTATACCAACAAGGCGCCAGCTGGAAGACGTGATGCGCCAATACACCTTCGTCATAGCGAGATACTCATTTACCCTTGTCTCAGCCTTGCAGTGAGGGTCCATGGGCCGATATGTTGATAGGAACCGTTGGCGATCAACGATAAGCGCCCATCTTCTAATAGCATGGGTTGTATGTGCCTAGCTTTCGATTCAGCGCTTTGTTATGGTCTCGGCATGGAAGAGTCCATGCCGCACCGAATCACAAATTGGATGATCTCGACTTGGTAAGGAGGTGGCGTCGTAGCTCTAGCCAAACAGGTAAATCAGAATCATTCCTAGAAGGCTGGGCATTGGCATACGCTACTTGCTATGGCTCATGCCACGGTGTACCCGCGATTCGGCACCCAAGCGACATCTTTGCGTCCTCAAGGGATTCTTTGACGGTTTTTGCATGTGCAGGGCGTGCGTCAGCGATGCTGCTTCGCCATCAGGCGACGCAGAAGAGATATATCCGCGCGAATCGTAAAGGAATATGGGCACTGCTGTGGCTCGCAGATGCGAAACTCTTTCCTGGAGTGAAACCCAACCTCCGCCATCCATAATTTCGTATTCACGATGCTCATCCTGGTTGAACCCGCGAATTAAAATGGAGACGGTCCATCCAGGAGGAAAGTATCCACGAAGCTCGGCTCGAAGAGCCTACAAAGGGTTCGTCATTCCTTTCATGAAAGGGATTTCGGCACGGGTTTACCTCAAATTCTGCCTCAGTTGTCGGAGGACGTGCCAATAGCGCCCTTGATGGCAGGAAAACAATTAGGGGCCCGGCGGTTGGGTCCTCGGGATCAACTCTGGCCGAATTGTTGTCGGGCTCTTCCTCCTTCACGACCAGGTGTTCAACAGAGTTGTTTGATGAGACAGACGTATCCAGGTCGACAAGTCGAGTGCCAAGCGAGAGAGAGATAGTGGGTGCAGTGCGAAAGGCGAGAGGTGCAATGAAAGAAGAGGCCTGCCCATTTAAAAAGGTCAGAGCACGAGGGCTAGGGCACGGGGTCGATAAGATAGGATGTCTGATTGATAGATTTGACAAAAATTTGTCCGGTATGGATCTCCATACTCATTACAGTGAGCTACTCTTTGCTAACCAGGATTGATTTAAATTAACTTCCAACACATGCTAATATCAGCCCCTTCGAGGTCCCGTTCCTCTGTGCGACTGAGGAAGTGCTCCTTCGCCTTCTCCAAGCGCCGCTCGAGAGATATCTTCATCTCATTGAGTGGGGCGGCATGGGTGAGCACGACCAGCTGTGGCATTGCCCCGAACAACGCCAGGCGGCAGCTAAGATATTCGACAAGGGCATGGATCGTGCGTTCTGTGGTCAGCGCGTCGTGGTTGAAGGAGAGCGAGGTCAGGTTGGGGAAATAGAAAGGTACGCCGCGGGTGGGGTTTCGATGAAAAGCAGGGGTGCAGATGGCGTCCCAACGCTGGAAAGATATGTGGGTGATGCCGTCCATCTGGGAAAAAATGTCGAATGTTTGTTGTACGCGAAATGTCCCGCTGAGCGACAGTTCTAACGTCCCGTTGGAATGGGGCAATAGGCTGTCGGAGGAGATGCGCTTCAAGATGGTGGAGAATATTACGTCAGCTTCACTGACAGAGGGACCTCTTGTGCTCAAGCGACGAGGGTGGAGACTCCACCGCTCTTCGGTGGACAGTCCCTGAGCATTCAAATGCACGCCCCGGTTACCGATCTTGAGCTCGAAGAATGGGCCAGTTTGGCTTTCAGCTTTGAAGTAAACGTCCTCAAACGAGGAGTGTAGGTAGGGGTTCGAGTCGCCCAACATCAATGTGCCGAAGGACGTGGATTTTGGAATCCGGTCAAGGAACTGGTTGATGGCGGAAACCAGTTTTTGCGGATGGGCCCGATTCCAACACGGTTGGTGGAACAACAGATGGAAGGCCATGGAACACTTTGGCCCGATTTCGGTTACTTCCAGGAGACTCTGCGCATCCTCGATACCCCCAGAGAATCTCAAGGATTCAAGGAGAGGGAGGGCAACGGTGCCGAGCTTGACCAACTGGGCTCCGAAATTGCCGTCTTTCCAGTCGTGAATGGCGTGGTGAAGGGTAAGGTGTTTGAGCTGGTGACAGGTTGTCAATGATTTGAATACGTGAATGGCGCCTCTTCGACGATGGAATTCCGTGTGATCGTCAAGGAGCTTGTTGCTGTTGATGGATGAAAACTGCAGGAGGTTGGGAAAGAGATTCTGGTGCTGCAGGTAGTGACAATCCCGTAAATGCAGGGTGTGGAGGGATGGTGCGGCATCTGCGAAGAGCTTGGGAAGGATGTCGTATGCATAGGAGAGCTTGGATATAATGACTCTCGCGCGCAGGAAGTCCATCGTCTTCATATATCGGATACTGCATTCCTTCAGAGCTGGAGCCGGTTTTAGAAGGAGAGGACCCAAGTCCCTGGCATCTTCCGGGTCGATGGTGACGCTCACATCCAAATGAGAGCACCGGTGGAAGTTGAGGTGAACCAAAGTCCAGACTTGGAGGGCTTTTGCATCGTCGGGCTTCGTGATCTTGTGCGAAATGAAGGAAAGCGGGGCATTTTTGGACCTGTGCAACAATTTCTGGAACCAGGCCGATTTAATCGTATCTAGGTTGAGACTCGTCCAGAGAATCCGGTCGGTCAAGGTGACACTCCTCCAAACTGAGCAAACGCTACCGAAAGCCATCACAGCTGCACCGTTCGCGCTTGAGATGCCGTTCGTCAGGGCGGCGGAGCGAACAATCTCCATCCAAACTTCGTTGGGAACGTGTTTCATGCTGCCTTGGAACGGCGTCCAGATAGTTCGCGACAATTCCTTGATTTCAGACGTCTCAGGGCACGTCGCTGGTGCCTGATTGACCTGATGAGTGCGATTGGCAAACACGAAAGAAGGAACTTACGTCGGCAATCACGTTTTTCGTAATGAAGCGAATCGGGGCACAGAGTATAGTATGGAGCATTGTACAGTGCGGGTCAAAAGGAGAAGGAAGGGGGRAAAAGGACAAAGGACAAAGGACAAAGGACAAAGGACAAAGGACAAAGGACAAAGGACAAAGGACCGAGACGTGACGGAAGGACTAGAGCTATAGAGCCCGGTGCCATGAGGCCAAGCCGGTCTCAGCGTATGACAACGAGGAGCGGATGCCGTGCTTTGATAAAGGCTATGTACAAGTTTGATCTCCCAAATAGACGTAGCAGCTATAATTGCTAAGCAAGTGCTAATGTTCAGGCCAGGGTTTGACAATTAATTCTGGAACCGGGGCATCAGTGGAGCGGTAGCAGCAGAAGGGTCCGAGCTTACACGGTTGAGCGAGAGAATCGCATAGCGACTCTCTGAATATGGGGACACAGCGACATGGCTGATGACATCCGTTGGCCGGATGATTTCCGCACGTTCGTATCCCCCCGCGTCTATAATTCGGGCATGGAGATCTGGGAAGCGGCGCAGCGGGTCCGTAAGCTGTTCTTCCTCAGGGATCTCCTTGACACGATACAGGCAGAGATAAAATGCTGCAACAGACTTGGTTTCCATCGCAGGAGTGTGTTCGTGAACGATGATGTCGGAAATTGTTCCCACCGCAACCCCCTCCCCCACACGATACTCGATAAGGCAGTTTCCAAAGGCAGCAGAAGAGGCGCCTTTCCTGATCTTCTTTCCCTTCTTTGCTCCCTGTTCTTCGTCATCAGGTAATGCCGAAGTAGCGCAGTACTCAACCCCCTCAACAGTGATGCTTGGCACAACCTGGCAGAGGTTTTCGTACACGGCACCTTCGCTTGAGGCATCGATCACTCTCCCCAATTCTTCGAACCTTTCTTTGGAAAGTGACACCGTAGGCTTGTCGGGGTTCCATGTAGGAATGCTTTCGACTTCCCCGTTTGAGTTGAAGGACAGGATATCTGTGTTGAGGGTTCCCTTCAGCTCTGATCCGAAGCACCTGTCGAAAGCTGATCGAATGAGGCCCATGATATCCAAATCTTGATCGCTTTTTGCACCATCGACGATCAGAGCTCTGACGTTAGCGGACCTGCNAAAATGTGCGCATGAAGGTCGATTCCAGCTCAGCTGTAAAGCATAGTTAGCTCGCCGGCAAACGTTGAGAGATGAATACTGACAGTTGCGGCTATTGGTATTATAGCGTTGGATAATGCCGTTGTAGCGTTCGAAAGGAAAAGCCCACCAGCCATGCACCGGTCCTAGCCTTCGAAGGAACTCTGGCAAGTGGAGGGAAAGATGGTGATTTATCGTTAAGACATCAGTGCCAAATAGAGCAACTGCGTCCTTGATGTAACGACGCAGATTGTCGTCGGCAATCTTGATATCCTCCTCCGAGAGGCTTCGCTTTGTGGCATGGGTGACCGCGATAACCAAGGAAACAAAGTTGGCCAACATCCTTTGTTATGATTCCGTTCCGTTACCCCACAGCCTGGCCAGCGTCAAGACCAGAAAAATGGAACATAAATTCCGCCATTGGTCAGCGCTAAGTTTCCCAGTTGACTTGCTGCCAAGCCCACGAGGAAGTTTTTGAATCCACGAGGGCACCCAAGTTTTATCCATATCATCAATCACCTCACTGAGCAGGGTGCCATCGAGCATCGCAGCGTTGGAATCAGGAGTGGGGAAATGGTAGACGGGGCGATCTAATGCGGCTGGAAGTGCAATCTCGGGTGCAGTACCGTTGCCTCTCTAGCAAATCGTGAATCAGTATTAGGCAGCGAGGTGATCTACCAGGAACGTACCCATTTTATCAATGCCTGGATGTACTGAGCTTTGGTGATTTCCTTCTTCTTGGCGGAAGCTGAGATCTGTACGTCGACGTCGTTTGCCATAGCTACTGCCTTGATGTAAGACTTGCGAATGCTCGTCATCCCTTCGGCATCCTTGTTTCTAACGCATTCTGCCACTGACTGTAAGTTTTCCTCTTGTTGCTCTGTGCCGTGAGGCTGCATCGATTTTGGTGGGAGCTGGTCGCCGTCCATACCCCATAAAACGCGGCAGTGATTCTTGCAATTATTCAATAAGAGGTTGTGCATCGAGTCAAGGGAGGGGAATTCCGATACGTCCATGTATGGGAGATTGAGGAGTTCCGACCATCGCACACCGTCGGCCTTCGCTATGGCGTCTCGTTCAGCTTGTGAGGATGCACGCCGGTACCTCTCGGCAGCCTGCAGGTGCTGCTCACGGGTGCGGCGGGGAAACTTTTCGGTGTCGGTTCTGTGAAACTCGTTCTTCGTGATGAGGCAGTATGAGCAGGGGTATTTTTTGGAGTTATACGACACGAAGCCTCCTATTTTGCGCAGGGCAGGCAGATCAGCGACCAGTGCGATGACAATGCAGCGCACCAGACACCCCAGTCGGTGGAGTGATGTCCTCGACACGAACACGCCAGTATCCCAGAGGCGCTTCAAGTCGTTCACGATGAGACGGAGGAAGTGGTTGATTTCGTCTTTATCTGGCTCGCCCGGTCCCGGGATGATACCCGCCAAATAAACGTTTTCTGGTCGATATCGAAGGAATTTGGGGAGATTCATACAGACAAGGTAGATGGCGCCGACGGATCGAATTTTCCCAGATGTCTTCCTGCCATGGGGGTTGAACCAATCGATATTCAACGTGAAGGAAAGTCGCATTTCCCCGTCCGGGTGTTCAGGCTCAAAAAATGGCCTGGCGTCTGGGCCTTGCAAGGTCTGCCATATACTGCCACAAAAAATGTCAACGAGTTTAGAGGGCATACTTTTCCATGACGACGTCTGAACGCTTTGGATCTGTTGAACCATATCCGGCCGGGAAAGGAGGCGAGCGAGCCATCCATCAAGGGGTTGGTAAAGGAAGGATTGGATGGGACGATTTGGAGAGTTTGGGCGAGTTAACCGAGCATTGCAGATTGGATCGGTTGGGAATCGTTGAGAGTTACACCGTAGCGGAAAGCGACCCATTTTGCCCGGCGGATGGAGGGAGAAGCATTTTTGGCAGCAAGCGAATTCGACGGTTTTTGGATCAATATCGAGTGCTTCGATGGCACTGCGGAGATCCTGGGGCCATGAGTTCAGCTTCAGGACATCTTCGGGCTTGGGGTAATTCCGCGTTGTGGTAGTGGACTTGACGTAGAGGACACATGAAGATGCGACAATTGTTCTGATCATGAAGAGGACCCAGTTGCATCCTTCCCTGGAGAGCCCGGGGATGAGGTTGAGAACAACGACGGTAAGGAGACACGCCAGAACAGGCTTGCTGAATGATGCAAGATTGGATGAGATGGCTACAGAGGGCTTCAGTCACAAAGTTAGGGGTGAGAGGTTGGACTACTGACGCGGTTCAATCAATTTGGGGACACCAGAGTCGGGATTAACCTTTGCGGTGAGCGATTCTGCCCTATTGCTCTCCCAGGCAGCGGTGACTTTGTTCCGGATTAGCTGAAGTTCGCTGCGAATGCTGTCTTGCAGGAGTTGGCGTTGGACGAGTGTCGGATCTCCTGAACAGTCAAGGTTGGCCACATGCTCGGCGAGCTCCTCCATCGATGTACGGTGAGTCCACACCTCTTCATTGCTGGCGAAGGATATAGCAGGAACGCTAGCGCCGTTGAAAGGGTCTTCAGAGTCAAACACTACCCGAAGGGTAGGCAACAGATCAGAGAACTTTGTTTGCTTCTTGCGCAGTGTTTGCTCGCATCTGGACAAAGTCTTTCGAACCCGTTCTGCTGGACAGAGTCAGCAATGAATGAGAGGATATATGCACAATTACGCACTCGTCTGCGACTCGTTACCCAGAGGTGGTTGCTCGGGAGGTTCCGGGCTGTCCATTTCGACGTCAACATCGTTCACACCGTTGCCGCTACCGCTAGTAGGGCTGAAAACGAGGTCACCGGTGGCATCGCGCTGGCCATTGTCTTGCATAGTAGCCTGAAAGACAGCTGCTTCCAGCACTGCCTTTTCCTCAGCGATTTCGGCCCTCAACACCTCCGCACGTCTGCTCTCCTCTTCCCGCTTATGCTTCCTAGCCTGGGATGACGAAATGTAAGCGCCGTGAACTCGATTTCCAGTCAAGGGATGAGTCGTCCAATATTTCCGGCACACAGAACAATTACAAAACTTCTCTTCCATCGGGCAGAGAGTAGAGGGATAAAGTAAGATTGAGGAAATTGAGGATCGATATAGAAGGGTACAGATAAGGAACGCATCAGCACCGCACCCAAACAAATCAGAATCCGTCACACAACGACCTGCGATGGCTTCTTGATTCGACGAATATCCGACAGCCGCTTCCGCCGCTTCTGCCGATAAACGTATGATGTGTTTTTGAGGTACATGGCGGCAAACTCTTCCGCTGGCCATGCACTGGGATAGTCGGCCAGAAACGGGTACAGGTTGAGAGCCTAGAGCCGTGTCGTGGATAATATCTAGGAACAAGACAAATGGAGACACACCTCTCTGATGTAGCATTTCTTGGCATATGCATTCTGCTCGTGCAGAGGGAGAGTTGTGTCGAAGTAGCGCTTACTGACTTCGTGAAGAGCGTTCTAGAGCAGTCTTGCGTCAGCATTGAGGATGGCAAGACAAAGTGGAACGCGAGTTCTACCTGAATCGTTGTATAATGATCACTGTCCCAATTCAAGGTATTAATGAGGGAGAATTCGCCGAGAGGACGACTCGGCTTTTCGTCACTTCCGCTTTTCGCATTTGAAAACGGGAAAAATGGGTCGTCTTCACCGTCATCCTCCCCCGATCTGTCTTCGCGCAAGTCATGGAACGAATCGGACCTGCCGTGGGTCCTTGTCGGGGCACCTGCTTGCATCAGTCAGTTTTCAGCCCTTGTTAGTTTCACTGAAGGCTTACCTTTCCAACGGCTAGAAGGGCGTCTTCCCAGATCCTTTGCCGCCTTTGCATCCTCAGCTGGACTGAAGGCTCGGCGATTAGTGATTCGCACGCTGCCTGAGCCGATGCTTGGGGAACGTTCGGGCGAAAATGCCCGTCTGTTTGTGACGGGAGGAAAGTAGTGTCGATACATGGTGGTGGTATGAAAGTTTGCTATAGTCGTGCTGCGGCGATGATATTGGCCGCGCAACACGTGCGGGGTGAATGAGAACAATCACACCAACCCGATTCTCACAGGCAGTGGTGACTCGTGGGGCCCGCGCTCTCTGAAGGGGAGAAAATGGTGTGGATGTATACGGGCAGGCTAACTAGTGTTTTTCGACCTGCTACGGTATCCATATGTTCGTGCCGACTTGGCCATAATCCACCTAGGAATGTCCTTGGTGATATGAATCACATAGCCTGCTTCACTTGGGTGATCACCCTTTCCTACAATCTTGCGCCAGCCTCTGATACCCATGAACCACATCTGTAAGCCCTCGGTATGCTTGTGTACAAAGAGATCGCCAAGGTTGCCCTTGTGGGTGGTGATGTGCTCGGGTGAAGAGATGGCGGCTGTCCCTTGAGAGGTGAAGAGTTGGTATTTGCTGCCGTTACGTAGTTTGCGGGAAGTGGTGCGAACGGTCGAGTCGTTGTCGGTGGCGCTGTCGCTACGACGGGTCTTCAATACGATTCCTTCGGGGCGGTCTACAGCCTGTTTCTCAATTTTGAGAGAAGGGGCCAGAGAGGCCTGTATGGTACCCGTCGGTTAGGTTTGTAGACTCGGAGTAGCTAAACAGGCTTACAGGCGACCGCATAGCCCCAGTTCGAAGTGGAAAGCGTCGTTCAAGGATTGAAGGGGCCTAGCAAGAGAGTCAGCTCCTGAACCTAGCGCTTTTTCCTTGGAATCTGACCTGCACGCTCACTTTCTTTGGAGTGGGTTTGGAGACTTCGTACGGTTGGGCAATGCTCAGCTTCTTGATTATGGGGGATTTGAGCTCTTTCATGGTAGTTGAAGGAACAAGGGGGCCAACATGAGGCGCCATGCACCTCGTTTAAAGGCCGGAAAAGGTCTCACGCTGCTCATGTCGGCGAACAAGGACCCTGTCTGTTGAGAATAATAAAGTACAACTCCGCCAAAGGAGGTTCTCCATTAAGCAGTGCCAACCAGCGGCGCTAGCAGCTACGTGGTGATTTCCGCTTTTGTATTAGACGTGATCTCCTCCTCTGCCTTCAACGCGATCTCCCCTTCCACCAGTGAATCGCCAAATGAACTCTAGGAACCGGGGCCACAGTTGGCGGAGGAAGATATAAACCGGCTCAAAAATGACCCGCAGAGTGACCAAAATTGGCATGAAAGTCGACCTTGCGAATGCAATGATGAGCTGGACTAGGCGCGCTGTGGCAAGTTTGACGAAACGGATGATACTGGCCGATAACCATGGGTGTTGGACAACCCATGTAACAGATTGAGAAGCAACGAGAAACGCAATAACAATCCTGTTCCGTGTGGAGTATGGGTCTGGCAGGAATTTTGTTGCAAGGGCGATGGAAGATCGAATTTCATGCAGGATGGCATCCAGAGCATGGTCGGCGCTCAAGAGGGGGGGAAGAACAAGTAGGCCCACCGAGAGGAGAAGGCTTAAGGCCTGGACCGGGTTGCTGAGAACAGACGATTCCTGCCGATCACGGTGGTAAGCAAGGGTCAATGCAGGAATTTGTAGAGTTACCTTGTGCGAAGACCAGACCTTCACCGTGCCAGGTTCGTGCTCTTCAGATGTAGCTGTGGCGATGAGAACTACGCCAGAACGTTGGCGAAGGTACTGAATGAAGTCAGTATGTTGGAAACCCCACGAAGTCTGACACCATACTGACCGATACAGCTTGAACCGCCACAGTCCCTGGAAAAAGTATGCCGTTAAAGACGAACAGTAGAGTCGGGCGAAATGGACGCACTCGAAGAATGATTTAATGATTGAATTAGCTTCTGGTCAGATAGGCAGTAAATGTGAGCTTTTCCGGCTATCCCACCGACCAGGATGTCTGCATCGCTCCCAAACTTCATGTCAAAGGCAAAGTTTCGAGTTTGAGGAATATCCATTAGGATAGTACCTGTTCGTACAACACCATCTGCTATATTGTAGAGGTCAACTCCATCGCGGATGGTGCAGACGGCTAGCGTGTCAGTGGGCTCGTGATACTCCATTCGTGCTCTATCAATGCATTTATCAATCAAGCAACGCAAGAAGTTTGGTTGGACGCTTACATTCTGCTATGCAGTAATTCAAGAATTATCTGCCTCCCAGTCGAGACCGACCAACCGGATCTGGATGCTTGCGGTATTAGTTCGAGGAAGGCCTCAAGGAGCATAGGGAACTCACAGGACTTTGCTGTCTAGATATCCAACGAGGACGGTCTTCCCTCCTTTTACAAATCTAACGTTTCTGGCGAATCCGTACGCCTCTTTGACCGACGTATCTTTGAAGCTAAACTGGGTGGAAACACGAGAAAATTCTGACGTGAGTTAGTAAATGTTTCCAAAAAAAGTGTCCCAAACACGAACTGGCAACGGCCTCAAGCGTAATGGTATACATTTCAAAACAGTTTTTGCCAACAACTGCCAGCTTCCTGCCATAGACATCGAGGTCCTCCACTGGGGTTTGGTACATGACCAACTTTAAGGCGATGGAACTGAAGGTTTTCTGCCGAGCGGCTTTCCGCGGTAAGCAAAGAGTGCAGTGACGATTCATGAAGCTAGAAGCAGACCTGCCGCTCCTCCTTCTTCCAAAGCTTCACCGTCCCATCCGCACCGGCTGACACAAAGAAATATGCACCCGTTGACTCAGGATACTCTAGCCACTTGATGCCGATGATAGGACCCTGGAGCGGGCTAAGGATCATGCATTGGCTCTGGTGCCTCAAGGGGTGAAGGTAGATACGCTGATCATCGCCTGGAGCTTGATGAGTTCCAGAATTGAGAGTTAAGGCATAGAAAACCGACCTCCAGATGCAAGAAACGCCCCATCCAAAGAAAATGCAACAACATTTACTGGCCCACGGTTCTCCGTATAGGACGCGATGCAAGCAAGCTGGAATTTAGCAGAGTGACTATTTGGATCCATATGAAAAGCAGGCACAGCCATCACGGTGCATACGGGCGGAAGTGTCCATGTTTGGGGAACGATTTACTGCCAAATAATGACAAAGAAGGTTCCAAGCCCATCGTTTCAGACCTGCGGAGATCAAATCAGTATTTTGAGAGGTGGGAACCAGATCAAATCGCACCGTACCTGAAGCCGCTAAGCACCCGAAAGAGAAGGGTAAGAGAGGTCAAAGTGAAGCCACTGAATGAGCCGTGCTTTGATGAAGCCAGGTTGGCGAAATATTGATGCAAGTGAGGGTTGACGAAGATGTGAATTGTTGGGGACATGAGGCTTAGCCACACGGCAAGCCAAAGTTACACGAGGCCGACTCTTCCTCTTCCACTACCTTGACCCTTCTCTGCGCAGAATGGCAGACAGCAACCCCGAAGCAACCAGTGAGAGTACGAAGACCGAGCAGGGAGGCGGAGCAAGAAAGTCAAGGCAAAAGAGCGTGAGTTTTCGTATTGTTCGAATTCCTTTGATAAAGCTGCTGATAATTGCTGCTGTTAGGCGTCCGCTGAGCCGGAGAGGCGAAGTGAACGAATCTCCAAATTGCGATCCCAATCCTTATCTCGTTCACCTTCTGTTAGTTCCACTACATCGGCAGCGAATCTACGAAATCACCCTCGATCATCGCCAAAACCTGTGAGCGACGCCTAAATGCATCATGGTACAGATCTAATGGATGGTAGGGCCTTTTGAGAGGAAGCTCTGCGATAAGCAAAGGGAAGGGTAAAGGGAAGAAGGTTGGTTGCAATAATTCCCTAAGCATCCACCCAACTTAAACGCATCCAGAAGTTGGACGCCATTGCCGAGGACGAAGAGGGTTACGAGGTTCGAGCTTGCGTTCAAACTCCGTTTTTGACTCTAATGCCGTTCGCAGACAGTTGATCAACAATACCCAAGCAATCCAGAATCCGAAGAAGACGAAGACAAAGGCGAGCAAGATCCCGTTGCTGGCGAGGGCTCCCAAACAAGAGAAGGAGGCGGTAGCGCTGAGGGTGGCAGTACAGGCGGTTCAACCAACCCTGAGAATACGCAACAAGGGAGCTACGGTGGCAGTCAAAAGCCGCCGAGGAAGAAGATTCGTTTGGAGCAAGCTTCTGCATCGATATACGCCAGTCAAATGCAGCAGCTCCAGCTGTCCTTACACGAGCGCCAGCGCAACTTTGAAGAGAGAGCTTTCGCTGCATTCGACACCGAACGACAAGAAAGGAGCGCTCAGCACGAGGCGATGATGAAGGCGATCAAGGATGCGTTTTCCTCTCCCTTGCCAGCCGCCATAGGCGGTGGAGCAGCTTCGAAGAAGAAGAGAAGCGATTACTTGACTGATCTCAAGGACGAACTAAAAGAAAATCCCAACAAATCAAGGTTCAGGGTATGATTATGATGCTTGCTTCAGATGTGTTGAGAATAATGTATATTGATACCCGCGCAGCGCTATCTTCGCCACTACGTTCGCAATATCCTACTAGATCTGGCCAGTCCGGAAGACGTAGATGAAGACGAAGATGAAGGTGAAGACGACGACGAGGAGGACGGGGAGGAGGGGAGAGAGGGGGAGAGGAAGGAAATGGATGGGGTCGGTAATAAGAACGAGCAGCCCCTCGGCGAGCTTCTCCAGGGAAAATTCCCCCCGCTGACTGCCAAGGAGTGGAAAAATTACCAGAAGAAGTCCAGCGACGCCCCAATTATCACGGTGAAAGATTTCCGGTTCGACTTCTCGAAGGCATTGAGCCATGAGTTCAACCAAGACGCCCTGTACGTCGCGTCGGCAGGGTTTAAGGACAAGCTGAAGACGAATGCGTATGGCAATGGACACAAGAATGGGCCGTTAGGAAAGGGCTTTCTGGAACTGTCTTATATCGAAGCTTGCATGCGGGATCACTTCAAGCACCTGCAACGCACGTACAAGGAAGCGGGGGAGGAGAACGCGGAGCAAGTACGCGAAGCAAGATTAAGGAAGCAAGCCGTCCGCACTAGAAAAACAACAGTGAGAATGCCTCATCGTCAATCAATGCATGCTGCCACTCACCTATCCTTCACAGCTTTACCAACACCGAATCCATGTAGTCGAGGTCGACCCCGAGTTCATGGTGCACAAAAATTTGGTGACACTTGCAGGAAAGAATAGCATGAGCGATGAGGAGAGCGACGTGGAGGTGTTCGATGGCGAAGAACGGGAGTGTTTGCGCATGGTGATGCCTGCGTGGAGGAGCGAAGCGTTTGAGGCGCTATACCAAGAAGTCGATGGCCGCTACAAAGAAATGACCAGAACCGTGCTTGGAAAGCGAAGGAAACCGGCTGGGTCAAGTGCGCGACCCCGTACGCGGAAACAGCGAAAGGTGACTGAGGACCTTCCCCCCCCTGCTGGTTTGTGGCGAAATTGCTTCTCCGAGGATTGGTTAAACCGCAAGAGGGCATGGGAACTAAGCATGCTGAAAGTTGTTGACAGCGACTACGACTTCGAGGTATGTTGGCTCGCGCATATGCGCCAGTCGCGGCTGACCGGCTTTGCAGGTGCACAAGCGGGATGCAGGGGTTTCAGCCTGAGGACCTGTCACTCGAAGGAAGGCTTTCTTTTGGTTAGTTGAATGACTCTATGTACAATTGATATAAACTATACATACCAAATGAGTTGGACGAGCGTAAATTGCGGTGGCATTGCGACCAACGCGCCTGCGAGGCCCATGCGGCAGAACTTGAGCCGTTACGACGCCACCCCAATTCTCCACGGAAGACATGAGGACAGCACGTTTTTACGACAAAGAGCCCGACGTCTTGCCTTCCCCCTTTGCCCACATCTTTCCCTTCACCGAACCACCATCTACTACCATACCTCTCATGGCGCCCAATCAGTTCGAGCGGTGATACGACCACGTCAGTTTTAGCGAATATAAGTTCACTTTTCGCGATAATAAACGGCAATAGTGACGCGGTCTGAGTCTCTTCGGTTAAGAATAACTATGCTATTGACAAGGTCCAAGGAGTAAGAGGGAAAAGAGTTAGTACTACGGCTCTAGGGACACGAGAGTTGAAGCGGCTCGAGGCTGTCAGCTTGAAACCGCCCCAGTTGTATT